>JANTPZ010094094.1:0-20317 GCA_025593235.1 Vachellia pachyceras
TGTAGATTTAGGATTTCCTCAGAAGTTGTTATCTTCTCATTTACAGGGAAAAACATATATAAGAGAAGGGAATCAGACCAGATCCGTAATTAGGTCTATAGGAATCCCATAATCCTAGGAATACTAATTACAGAGAATAATCAGCATAATGACAAAAATATATCTAATCCCTATAATCTCTCTTTACAGCTGTCTTCAATATTCCTTTAGTAAAGCCCAAATATGACGTGTCTTCAACATTTTCTTTGGAGGAAGAAGTGGAAAGCTTTAAATAGACACCTGAACCATTGTATTCGAAGTCTTATGGAATAATTTATGGTTTTTCAAAGCTGGTTATATATTTAGAAGTATTATTGGTGATGATCGAGTTTTATATATATTATTGTTAGGAAAGGAAGAAGAAGATGAATTGGAAGCTGAAGGAAAGAAATGAGTTATATGTTGAGAGCGCGATAGGTGAGTGAATAGCATCCCATTATAATTTTTATAAATCACATTTTACTATCTACATGTTTTATTATTTGTTGCTACATTTTGAGCATGATTTCATTGATAAAGGATTTTCGGAATTATTTGATCCTCTCCTATATGTTATGAAGAGAAATGTTTGAGGAATTTATTTGATGTTATTTATTCTTTTTCAATTTTGTTTGAATTGAATATTCAAATGTGAAAGCCGAAAGAAAGACTTTTGGAATTTTAATTCATGTATAGAGATGACAAAAAGAAATAGAATATTCATGCGTTATGCATGCTTGAGAATGATTTTAATATATACTCTATGCATGCCTGAGAATGATTTTGAGATTGTTTGTAAACTTTTCATGCTGGGATCCCTGTTGCAAATTATTTTAAAATAGTTTTATTGTTAAAGATGGTTTGGAAATTGATCCCATGCATGCTCGAACATGTTTTTGAAAGGACTGAATACATAACGCTGGTTACTAACAGCAGTACTGTTAGTCCTTGGTGCACCATGGTTAATCCTCGAGCTCGCTTGATATTCGTGGGCATTGACTCACGCCTGTTATTCGTGGGGTTATCCCTGCGCCTGTTTCATGGCCTCGAGTCGCGCCTGTTGGTTACTTACCCTCGTGAACTGTGTGTTTACGACTGGTTTTGTAGCCTCGAGCTGCGCCTGGTTATTTACCCTCGTGGATTGTGTGTCCACGTCTGATATTCCGTTCTGTTGAAGTCCTACAAAAATTGAGATTTGAATATTATTTTTAAATCGATTTTGACAAACGAATGGTTGTCACACGTATTTGAGATTCTATAAGAAATGATCTGTTATGCAGTTTTAAATGTGATTTGATTATACTCTGCAGAAAATGAGACTTGTTGTTACGATATGCATTGTAGTTGAATCATTTAGATGATTTTTCTTAAATTTAGACAATTATATTTATGGAACGTTATTCACCGAAAATTTATTTTTGGCTTCAGATAGCCCAGCTGACCCTATGCCTCTAGTTGAGCAATAAAAATCCTCATTGTTGTTATGAAAGACGTTGGCTTATTTGGAACTGTTGTTTGGCGAATATAACAACTTATATGTATTCACTATTCTCAAAGATTAGGTGCTCCACGTAATTTATAGGTGAGGTCCTCTGCTTTTATTATATGTTGATAGAGCAAAAAAATATGTTTTTATGGAAAAATCTTGAGAAAAGAAATGGTACATTGTGTTATTTAATATTTTAACGATAAGGCAAATGATATGGATATTTTTTTTTAAAATGGAAGGCTTACGGAGTGTGAGATTTGTCATAGTCAGTGCCGGTCACCTCTAAATTTTTGGGGTGTGACAAAAGGGCATTGTGACGTGATTATATATGAGATAAGCTAATGACTTAATCCATGCAGCTTTCTCATAGCGAGTCGGTCCAGCACCTTGTACTCTTACAAGTGCCTATGACTTTGACTCGTATCTTCATACCTTATCAAAGTTATACTGGTCTTACTTTATCTATGCTCCCGCATAGACAACCAACCAAGGACATTTAAGACAATACTCATAATTTATCTATGGTTGTACTTATCACAACAAACATGCAAAGCATATAATAATTAAATGGAGAAAATACATTAAAATAAATAATGTGCGAAGTACAATGATTGGCCCTAGAGCACAATTTCCAACAAATTTGCCAATTGCGTTGAAAGAAAACTGGCACCTTCAAACCACCTATAGAGAACGGATATAGCTTGCTTAATTTCCTCATTCTAAATTTGGGTTAGCAATTGTTGCCATTCTTCATCTAGAACTACAGGCCAGTTGTGTTTTTGTGGAGATCCAATCTTTGTGAAAATTATCTTCAGCAAAACAAATTCTTAAAGAATCGATGAACAAGCAACCCCATCTCTTGTTTTCCTTCTATCCAAATGTTCTGATCATTCTTCAACATAGCTACCCGATTCTGTCGCCTTCTAATGGCTGTCTTGATGTGGTAATAGGTTGTATGTTTATCATGCACCATCCTGCAGCCATTTAGTGTGGGCATTTTGAAACCAAAGAATTTCTTTCTGATGAAGAACTTCCTTCAATTCATCATGCAGTTTAATTTCCAAGTCCTCTAAGTAAATATTATGGCATCTCTGCAGCCATTTATTATGTTTTTTTATGAACAGAATTATCATTTATTCTTTTTAAAATTATAATTTCATCATACAAATGCATTGAATTAGGATTCTTTTCCTTTTTTTAAAAAAGGGAAATCTCGATAAAATAACACTTGAATTTCAAAATTAAAAAAAAAGAGATTATTTTATCACAAATCTCAAATGAATAACCAAACCAAAATGAAATATTAAAATGTTGGTGTTTTTACCAAAAAAAAGGGAAAATTCCAAAAAAGTACCATTTGAAATTCAAAATTCCTATTCATCCAAATTCCAAAATCCCATATTCCTACTTGTAACTAAATAGGGATTTTAAAATATTGAGTGTTTTAAAATAGGGATTTTTCCCCTTACTTTTTTTTTTTTGAAAAAGCCTCAATCACTTTCGTTGGAGACATTTCTAATTGTGGAGGTCCAGCTCCATTAACTATTTTTCAGGGGTCAACGTTTTTTTATTTAGTACAAATATGGAGGAGGTGGCATTTGATTTCGCTCCTCTTGGGTGGGATTGATGGCCATTGAGCCATCAAACCCCTTTGATGATACAATGCAAAATTATATATAATAAAAATATTTGTATAATGTTTTCAATTATTTACTATACTTGTATATGGTTAAAATTTGTAAAAGTATTTATCATTTGAATAACGTTATGTACTATTATTTTTAATAAGTTCCACACTTAAAAGAAATCAACTATTTAAGTGTGGATGTTGGAAATTTACTACACTTCTAAAACAATTGACAACAATTGTAAATACATTTACCATTTCAATAATGCAGTTTGCTACTACTTTTAAAAAGTTTCAACTTGGGAAAATTCAACTAATTGGATGAGGGTTTAAGAGATTCATTACACTTATAAAGTGGTTGACTACATTTGTGAAGTTATTTACCATTTTAATAATGTTATTTTTTTCCAAAAATAGATTTGGTTAATGACTTTGAGATATATGTATATATCTTATTGAATTACTATATCCACCACATGACCTAATTAATCGAAGTTCTCCAAGTTAAAAAATTATTAAAAGTATTAGTAAACGGTCTTATTGAAATGGTAAATACCTTCATAAATATTGTCAATCACGTTTCAAATGCAGTAAATTTCTTACACCCTTACCCAACTTGTTAAAGTTTCCCAAGTGTTAAAATTGTTAAAAGTACAAGTAAATAATATTATTTAGATGGTAAACATTTTATAAATGGAGTCAACCACATTATAAATGAAGTGAATTTTCCACACCCTCGCCCATATATAGTTAATTATTTGCAAATGTGGAATTTGTTAAAAATAGTAGTACATGACATTCAAGTGGTATATGCATTTACAAATATTGTCAAACGCGTTACAAATGATGTAGTGATAAATGATTTAAAACATTGCACGCTTACTTGTATTATATATAATTTTGCATTATATTATTAAAGTAGCTTGGACCAACAATTCTTTTGGAATCCAAAGAGGCGTGATCAAATCTCATCTCTACCACCTTGATCTCAAAAAAAAAGTTACCAAAACAATAGTTGTCGGTGTTGGAGCTTCAATGGCCAGAATTGTCTCTGGCAATGGTTGGTGAGGCTTTTTCTTTTTAAACGAAAGGCTAGGGGCAAAATATTAAGAACATATTACATCTTAAAAGCCCTATCTGGTTGTAATTTAAGATTTTGGAAGTTTGAATGACTAAATAGGAATTTTGAATTTCAAATGGTATTTCTTGTGGATTTTCCCTGAACTTAATATCGTATATAATCAGACTGAATAATCAATATTTGTGTTGGGAGCTGGAAGACTTGAACAAATTAAATGAACATGATTAGTCATGGAGCTCACTTCTTACCAAGGTTTGAAAAACATGACGAAGCATTGAACCACATGAGATAATAGTTCAAAGGTTGGTGGGTCAAATCGAGATCAACTAAAAATCAAACTGACTATATTAAAATAAGTAACCTATATTTTACTTTATAAAAATTAATAGGTAAAAACTGCAATATTATTTTATTTTATCCATATTTTAATTTTTTTCAGAGTTTAATTGAATATCAATGATAAAAAATTGGAATGAAATGAATTAATTTTATCTTATTTTCTCATGAGTCAATTTGTTAAAATAGAGAATTAAAGGATAGTTTTGTCATCATTTTTTAAGATCAATAAACCACATCTTTCCACATTGATTGCATTTTTTTTATGTTTTTAACTTCTGAGTTTTTTTTTAAAACACAGCTAACCCGCCCAACCCCATCGGTTTGATCGGGTTGACTAGGTCAAGCCCCCTCTAGTTCACTTGGCGACACAGACTGGACCCAGGATCAATTCACCGGTTTTTGGTCCAGTTTTCGGCTCCTTACTTGTTACTTCGAATTACAAAAACACAAAAGCAATGAGTTACAAAGCAAGTTAATTACTGCTATTTAAAGGTGATAATATGGGTCAATCTTTAAACTAAAGGTTGGTTTGTCATGGGTTGCTGGCTTGACGAGACGGGCTTAAAAGGTTGGCCAAGAGGCGGGTTGGCATTCAACCATCCCGAGCCATGATGAGTTAGCAGATCTTTATTTTTTAACTTCTTAAATTAAGTTAAATTTTTTATACATGAAATTCAATTTTTTTAACTTTAATAAAGTCATATAGGTAAATTAACACCAAAACTTGTAACTAAGAGAAATATAATACTATATTACATGCCATGGATCATCCCAGACCAGGGTTGTTCACTATTTACAATCTAGAGTACTGTCTCGCCCTCCCTCTCAAAAGCAGCGTTGTGTTTTCATGAATCCAACTTCTCAAGGTCCAATAGCAGGCCTTTGGTGAATTCCACGTAAGGAAGAGCAAGAGGGTAGTCATCTGATCTGATCTTCCACCTAATAGTGTAATCACGTAACAAGCAATTAATAATAACATCAGAAGCGATTATTCCTACTATTTTTTTTATAATTAAGATGCAAAAATACATATGTTACAAAATATACATGTTACACTATATACTTTTCCAATGTGTAAAATGCCCATCAATATTTAAAATGAAAGCAAAAAAAATTTATGATCGTTACCTACCAACGATAGGTATGCTTATGCAAAAATACCGTGGCTCCACCTAAAAAATATTAGACCAACAGAGGTTGAGTCTGAGTCCGAAGGGGTGAATATTTTACAATGTAATGAATCAATGTTCGAATCTCCGTTAGAAGATATACCCACATTTATATTCAACAGTGCTTTAAATAATATTGCATTCGTTAAGATGATACTTGTGATTAGTAAAAAAAAGTAGGTTACATTTAAAATCATGACATTTTTGCTTCTATTTTTAATGTTCATGTGTATTTTTAAATTTTGTAATACCATATGGTATTAGACACTATTTTTCCTAAAAAGCTTACAGATATTTTTGCATCTACACCTTTATTTTTTTTTGAAATATTCTTGATAACCCTATCATCCTAGTCAGCTAAGTTCAACAACAATCATCATACTAATTACACATAAAAAAGGCTGCATTCTGTTATTTACCACTTTCTGCTTATAAAACTTGTAAAATGATTATCATCATATGGATTCCCAAGTGGGATGCAGTGAATTAATTTATATATTCACCAATCTTCGCATCTTGATACCCATAAGCCATGCATGTAATAATTGTAGTGGACACTAGTGTTGCCTGGTTAGTGTTATATAATAATTAATTACCTATAATTAAGGACAAGATGATGAAGGAAGAAAGCTATCTCCACTTTAGCTATATCTGCCCCTGGACACAGTCTTGAGCCTCCACCAAATGCTGCAACTTTCTTCCACGTTGAAGCGTCCTGCCAAGCACAACACATAAATTACACTACAAATAAGATACTATATTTAGGATCAGAAGTGGTACTTTCTTGATATACTTCTTTAAGGTCTATTTATGAGATACTAAAATTTAAATGGGCTTGATCCTTGTTTATAAGAATTAATTTGGGGTTTGTCTCAACAACATTACATACATTTTTACATTTTTTATTCCTAATTAATTACACTCTATCCTCATCTTTTCTCTCACGTTTTCTTCTATCCTTTTATGAGGACGATGGTTTGAAAGAGAATAGTGGTTTGAGTTCTCTCATTTTTTTTTCTCCTATCTCAGTTTCTTCTCAGAATCATATATTCATTTTCAGATCAAAAAAATGAATATTTTAGATAAATTATTTTATAAAATTATTATAAAAAATAAATACATCTAAATAGTTAAAATAGGATCTACATGATTTATAATTGCAATACATACAAAATAACAAAAATTTTAATTTATAAAATATTAAATCTAAATTATCTAATTTTTTATCTAAATGATGAAGATGAGAAGAAAATAAGAGAATCCAGAACCAAGAATGAGTGGTAAAAAGAGAAGAGAGATATATAATTAATTAGGATAGAAATGGAAAAACCTGTTAAACTTTTAGATAAAGTCAAATTTTTTGCTTATATAAATGATCAACTTTACAAAAAAGAATGTTTCTTATAAATCAACTTATAGTGAGAGTATTTATAACTAATTTTAACAAATATAAAACCGTATGATCAGGTTAAAAGAATCTTATAAAAAAAAGTATAAATGAGTTCATTTGTTAATGGCAGGGTATTACAACATACATTCCATCTGGAAGGATCGAACTTTGAAGGATTTTCACAGAAGAGAGGATCTAAATGGCCAGCAGACAGAATAGGAAGAACCTTCCATCCTCTGGGTATAACAAAATCTGCAACAATTTTCAACATTGAAGGAAAAATATGAGCAAAATTGATTTTTCTATTTAACAAATAAACTTTGAGCTTGAGTTTAAATAAATACCTTTAAATTTGACGTCTCGAGTAGCTTTCCTGTGCAAGAATTTGACTACGTTCCCACATCTTGTTGCTTCATTTATAACCTGATATAGGCAATAATTTTATTTTTGTTGACTTTTATATGAGAAAACTTCATAATCTTGAGTAGGTAAAGTAATTGTAATTTTTTTCCTTACATCAAGAGTGAACTTCATTTGCCTGAAGTCTTTCCAATTCAATGGTTCTCCCTCTAATTTGCTTTTCCTAATGACTTGATGTTCCTCCTGTGGAGTTATTTTCCCCAATTAATAGCAGCGATTCAGTAATCATCATCAATCAGAGTAATGACTTGTGATTATATAAAAAGGCTAAGGTTTAATTTGGCTTCGGAAGTTGTCACATAGGAACAATAATATTGCCCCCACAAAAAAGTTTTTTTTTTGTGGGTTTAATGTAAGCTTAGAAGTTAACCAAAATGATGTGGATGACATGCCTATTTGTTAAGTCAGTATATTTTGTCAATTAACGTTCAAAAGTAACCTTTATAGTGGTTTGGACGATATTGTTATGATTTGAAAACTTCCTAGGCTATATTGAACTAAAAACCACTACCAAAACAATATTGCTTCTACATGATAACTTTTGAGGTAAAATTAATCCTTAACTTTATATGAAAAATGGGAAGGGGAGGATTAAGGTGCAAATTTAACTCCAAAATTCTCTCAAGAATAACGTTACCTGCGAAGCTTTTTTAGGATCAACATTATCCGGAAAGTTTCAAAATGGAGCAATGTTGTTTCTATTCGTTCAAAAAATTAATGTTGGCAATTAAAAATTAACAGTTTTGATGATATATGGCAACATTGCTTTATTTTTGAACTTTTGGTATAACATTACTTCTGAAAATACTATCAAAATAATATTACCCTGAGAGAAAACTTTTGAAACAAATTCGAACCTTAGCATGGAGGGAAAAATTTTTGAAGACTAGGTACATACCTTGAGGCTTTCTAACAATTGAGGTGATTGGCCAAGGAAATAGGCGATCAAGGACAATAGTTTTGCTGTTGTCTCATAACCACCAAACATGAGGTCCAACACAATACTCACCATCTCTTCAACACAAAGGTTTGGCTTTGACAATATCACATTCAACAGGTCCTCTCCTTCCGATGACCCCACATTATCATTGACTCTACGCTTTTTTAATATTATCTCTTTCACAATGGACGAGAGTCTTATTCTAGCCTGCAGATAGAATCCCAGAAAAGCAATACACACACACACAGCATCAGCATTATCTTCTGGTTCTCTAGCTACGTTATAACTAAAAAATAAACAGTTAAGTTTTTCTTTTTTTCATTTGTACCTTCACAGCATTGGAATATGCAGTTCCAGGGATATTTAGTGGGAATGATACGAATCCTCTCATGTAAGTCTCGAAGTTTTCTAGAATATGAGTGCCGAGAGGCTCGTCTGGATTAATGTTCAACAGAAGCTTTACCATAGCACAGACTGTGAACTGTTTTAACCACAGAACAAAACATGCAATCTTATATATTTGTATATGCATGTCATTT
Organism: Vachellia pachyceras; assembly: GCA_025593235.1. NCBI lineage: Eukaryota > Viridiplantae > Streptophyta > Magnoliopsida > Fabales > Fabaceae > Vachellia > Vachellia pachyceras. The sequence continues at coordinate 9,013 of JANTPZ010094094.1, forward strand.
CTATCGCTTCTTTTGTAAAATACTACTCCCTTTGGTCCCCAAGGACTCTGATATTTAATATAAAAGTTAATGGAAAATTGAATTTACTTTTAAATATAAGAATTTAATTCACTTTATCTTCTAAATTTAAAATTTTTTCTAAAGTATCCTTATAATTGCACACATTAAGGAGTTTCTTTTAAGGATAGTCATGATGAAATATAATAGAAAAAGACCATACTTAGATCAAATTTTTTGTATTTATTATGTCAAATTCTCCAATCAAATATAGTCATTGTCATGTGTCATATATCTAAAATATTATTATTTAGCTATAAATAAATATGGAAAAAATAGGATACATGATTATTTATGATCGGAGAACTTGACATAATGGATACAAGGAATTTGACATAAGTTTTGTTCTTTATTAAAATACACTTATATTTGTTGCAAATAACTAACTAACTTCTTTAATCCACTCAAATTAATCAATTACTTCTTATATTAAAGATAGGAAATAATATAAAACTAGATAACTAATTTAACGATATTAATTTAGTTAACTTGGTTATTTATGATAAATAAGTGTTAACTTTTCTAAAATACCTTCATTAACCTGCACATTAGAATTACCCTTTGATCTGGACTTCCTAAGATATGAATTCAATATGTATATTTTGACGAGGAAAGTACTGTAAAAGTGGATTGAGATTCTATATTCTAGATACAAACTTGCTATTATATTAAATACAGGGGCAGTGAGTATATACATATATCATAGCACACTCTGACCTTTTTAGCTTCAACATAAAAACCAACTTGTTTAGAGTGACGCCATGAATGAACTCTTGACAGTGCAAGCTTTTCGACAGAGGGAAGGAAAGTAGGTTGGGATTTGGCAGCGCAGACGAAGCTAACGGCGGAGCTTCGGAGCTTCCTATGGAGGTCACCGGTGACGACAATGAGAGACAAGTTGCCCAGAATGCAATGCATTACCTTTGGATAATCAACCTCGAACAGTTTCCCTTCGTTCTGAAGAATGAACATGTTAAGCTCGTAGTCACAAGAAACGATGGTGGGGGAGCCAAACAGATGGGACTTGAAAACTTTTCCGTACCTGCATAACAAAGGATATATGTATAATTGCTTTTAGTGACAATGATAGGCTAACAACTTCCCCTTTGAGGACATCCGATTAAGTTTGAAGGAGTTAGAGAAGATTAGCATGGGCTCTGCTTAAGGATGACACGCAAATACGGCCAGAAAACAACGAAACAATGGGTTTGTTGAAAGAATACGGTACGTACCTAGAGCAACGTTGTTGTAAGAAGCTTCCTAAGGAGAATGATTCATGGGGTTTGAGGAAACCCAGAGTTTCACCACAAAAAGGCAAGCCCATGCTTCCAAGAGGCAAATTCTCTTTATGGGTACTACTCAGATATTTGAGAAGCAAAGCCAAAACCAAGACCGATCCACAGAGGAAAGCTGAGACCATAATGGACCAAAACTCAACCATAATGCTTAACAATCCTCTCTCTCTCTCTCTCTCTCTCAAGATGCAGATTTGGTCTGTGTTGCAGTACAGCAGGATATATATAGATATAGATAGATGTGGAAGTATACCTGGGAACCGTCCTAGCTAGATTCTGATCTAATTATTTTATGCCTACAATAGCTAAAGCAGACCCTGATCTGTTGTAATTTTCTTTAACAATCAGTCACTCGGTATTTTTTTAATCTTATTATCAAGTATCCAAATAACTACGAATCCATATTAAGACTTTGTGATTAGGAGGTCAGGTTTTTTTTGTGATCAATTTGATCCACCACTAGATTGAATGCCCTTGGAAGACACTTTGTTGTAATACCCCAAAAGCATTTATCATGCCAAATCCATTCCTTTCAATAGGGATAATTAAATATTACCATGTCCAATACTCAATTAGCTCTTATATTAAAGTAATACACTTTTTTCCTCTTTTGATTTTAGAATTTGAAAGCAAATAAAAAGAACTAGTCATATTTATGACGGTTAGGCTCACCAAACTCTCTTTACAAGGAAAATACACATTGATAATGATTAGGCCTCTCCTGTGAAACAATTTGTAATTAGCTTTGTATTGTCCCTATCATAAACCCGCTAATTAAAACCTGTCTTGATCAGTGGCCCCATCCATGTCTCTCCATTGAATCATAATAGTTCTCACCCCATTTTACGTAGTTATTAGTTTCTAAAAGGCCATAGCTTTAACATTACGTACACACACACATTAAAATATGGCTAAGTGTCTCCTAAAAAAGGAACAAATGAAAACAAAAGGAGCCAGAAAGATTGAAACTGTGAACCCACTCAGAAGAAAAGGTTTAACACTAAAGCTTCTTTTGGTGATGATAGTCTTTGATGGTTTTCTTTGGCAAATTCGGCCAAACTTTGTTCAATTAATGTCTATATACCTCTTCCAACATGTATAATCATGGAACACGTACAAATCCTAAAGGGCTGGTTGGTACGAGTGAATAGGAGGGAAGAGGAATAGAGGAAAAATTTTTAAGAGTTAACTTTTAAAAATTGAAATTGGGTTATAAAATTTTAGTAAAAATAAGGTGTGAGATTAAAAGGTAAGAAAAATTAATTAAAATTTTTTAACCACATTTCTATTTTTTAAAAATTCTGCTTAAATTTTTTGTTCTCTATGCTCATTTTCCCTCTCCTCCCCTCATACCATACACCCCCTTAAGCTTTGGATCATAATGATAAGGGGGCAAAAAGAAAGGGACAAGAAGAAGGTAGGCTAGGGGCCTTTGAAGAGGCAAGAACAGAGAGCTAGTTCAATATCTGTCTGGTCCTGTTGTGCCTTTGCATGTGCACGTGCAATGGAAATGGGACCCTTGATTTGATTTGGTTGAATTTAATTAGGATAACTGGTAAATAGCTGGATCTTCATTTCTCTAGTCCAACCATGGTTTTATATTATTCTCTTAATTTTTCCTTTATCCTCTATTGACTCCCATTGATCCTATCTATGAAAAGAAGTTTCCTCGTAGCATCTTATGCGGCACGGCTTGATGATTGATGTTGGTTGGAATGGTAACCAGTTTCACGTTAAAGGGGGAAAAAATACAAGTTTGAATGTTGAGAAGAACACTTGTTAGAAAGACTTTAACTTAAGTATTTCCAGACCCCATAGTTTAGTTCCAAGTCCAAAATGATTTGAGAATAATCTAAGTTACAAAAAAAACTTTAAAAGTCAACTGAATTTATTCAGGATCATTGGTGCATTGCAACAATGTTTTATATAAAAAACTAGTATCTTATAATTAGAATCGGATCCTTTAATTATCTTTCTCTAGACTTCCATCTTATTTAAGAAAACGAGTTTCATTGGAGCATGTATCTTATGTCAGGGCCTTCATCATTAAAATGTTACTGGCAATATATTGGTTAAAATGATAAACAGTTTCATCCTTGAAATTGAGAGAATACAAGTTCAATTTCTGGTAAGCACACTTGTTGGAATAGCTTTTGCCTTAATGTTTTTATCAGGCGGTGACTAGTAGTAATGGGAAAAATGGTTGGGCCCAACCCACCAACTAATGACCAGTTTGGGCTGGCAAAAGAGCCACCATCTCCTAACCCATTAGTTATTGTAGGCCAGCTCGTCTAACCTGTTTTTTTAAAAATAAATTTTTTAAATAATATGTTTTTATATTTTTTTTTTTACTATTTTTCATCTCAATTTTTTTTTACAAAGAACAAGTAATACTAAATTCTATTTTTTATGATAAACAACATCTAATACATTAAAAAATAAAATAAAATATTTTTTATGTCAACTTTCTATAATACTATATTTAAATTTACATTAAAATATTAAGAATTATATATTTTTAAATTATAAGAAGATGTAGTAAGATAATATTATTTTTGGATCAAAATAAAATAATATTGTATGGTGAAAAAATTTTTAATTTTATTTTTTATAAATTGCTTTTTTCGCCTGCCAACCCGCTTTGACAAGCTCAGACTGCTAAAATAGCAGCTTGCTGCACGGGCCGAGACGGGCCAACTTCCAACCGCAGGTTGGCCAATATTCCCACTAGTTTTAAGTTAAAAGTGATGTAGGGAAATCTGAATTGAAAAAAAAAAAAAGAGCTATCCGAGCCAGGTTTTGCAAAATGGGGGTTCATTCAAAGAACTCGTCTGAACAAAGTACCTAGACACTTTAATATATATTTATATATGTAAAAAATATGAAATTATGAAGAGTTGACATTAATTAGTCATCATAATGCATTTGACATAGTTCAGACGTTGAAACTGTTGTTCACTGTGTGCTCAATATCACTCGAACCAAACCCCCAACTATAAAGTCCCACGTGAAACCATTTGGTTTGGTACATTCAAACCGGCAAATTATGAAGGCTAGATAAAGAGTCATCATGTTTAAATTGATGCTTCCTAATTGACAAAAATATTGAGAATACTAAAAGTAGGCAGATGAAAATGAGTGTCACATGGTTTAATGGAGATTTGAAACCAAAGAACGTACACCATCTTTCACCTTCCTTTTCTTTTGGGGTTAATACAGTATTTAGTTTAATTTTATCCTCATGTTAATTTTCATCCCTTAAGTTTCAAGCCATAGGTTTTACTCCTTTAAGTTTTATTCTATTTAATATAACTGTATTTGCAATTTCATAAAAATTTGGACCATTTTACTATTTGAAAAATGAAAACCCACAGTTTAAACTTCAAAATTTGAATGATCAAAATCAAAATGAAAGTAAATTTAAATGATTAAAGACTGTATTAACACTTTTCTTTTCCTGCATCATCGTTGTGCATATGTTCAGACTGGAACAGTGGAAAATTTTAGAAGAGATTTTGTTGACTCATGAAGGTTTGGTGACAAATCTAACCCAATTTTAACTATATATTCTGAAAAGTCAAAAAAAGGGTCATGTTAAACACAAACCAGTTTATTACGCTTGTACACCAACAGTATCAAATTTATCCTGTCATTGTGTGACAATTAATCCCATTTCACCTTACATCTACATTGTCAGCTAACGTGCTCTCTTGTCCCCTTAATCATGTTGAAAAAACTGGCCAATGGACAGGAATTAAGGTTTGCAATAATGCTCAGCCAGTCTCACATTTATTGTTTGCTGATAATTCTCTTTTCCTCCTGATCATAACATCAGAACAGTGAAAATTGGCTTTGGATCTCTGTAGTTCCTAGTCGGGACAAACAATTAATCTTTCCAAGTCTTCTCTTATATTTAGTCTTAGTATTATTCATACCTCCACAGTTCAATTCTCTAAATTTCTTAGAGTCAACTTCTCAGACAGATTAGGAAAATATTTAGGAACCTGATTGATTCTGATAGGACAGATCTCAAGTTTATTTTCAGAACCTTTGCATGTAAAGCTCGTCTTTTATCTCAAGTACCCATGCTTGCTCTCATAAAATCAATTCTATTAGCTGCAAACCTTCACGTTCTCTCATGTATCAAATTGCCTCTTCACGTTTAATTTGTCAAAGAATTGATTCAAGATGCATTAATTTCTTTTGAGGATCGAATTGTGACAAGAAGAGGATTTATTTACTCAAGAAGCATGTTCTATTCTTGCCTACAGATGAATGAAGTCTTGGTCTTCGCTTTACTTCTCAGGTAAATCGTGCACTCTTAGCTAGACAAGCTTGGAAAATCTTATCTTCTCATCCCAATTCTCTGTTGTTTAACACTCTGAGGATCAAGTACTATGATCTATCAAGTTAAGTTCATCAAGAACAAACATGATTAAAAAACATACAACTCTTCATGGATTTGTAAAGTTATCTTTCAATGTTTTGATCTCATTACTAATGACTTAAAGTGGAAAGTTTGGTCTGGCGGTTCTATTCCACTTAACCACCCATTGTGGTGGCCCATGCCATATGGATCACCAACATATGAAAATATTCAGACTGTTGCTGATCTATTAGTGCATTTTCCATGAAGTTGGAATCCTATAAAATGGAATTCTAGACTTGTGAGTGAACTATATTCTCCTGGTGTAACTTGCATCATTCTCAGAACCCCTCTCCCCCTCACAAATCAACCTGAACAATTCATTTGGAGCATACATTCCTCAGGAAATTACTCAGCTAGAGAAGGATACAAACTGTGCATATCAATACCATCTCTATCATCTTATGATAATTTCTGGAAATTTCTTTGGTCTGTTTCACTGCCAATTAAAAATCTGTTGTTCATATGGAAACTCCTTCTCAGACCTATCCCATCTTGCGATATCCTCGTCAATCATCATCTTAATATAATGGGCAATTGCCTGTTTGGATGCTCTGAGCCCGAAACTTAAGATCACATATTTATTTCTTGCCCATATTCTCATTCAATTTGGTTTGGTGGGCTATACTCCGTCTTTGATTTTCAAAGCTCCAACTCTTGCTCGACGAAACTCTATTAAGTTTGCAGCAGGATGGGTTACTGCAACTTCTTCACTCCATAATTATACTCGTAAATGTTCTTTGGAGGAGAAGGAATATGGATTTTCATAATGGTTCCATCATTTCTCCGTAGCAGGTTATCAAGGAAATTCAACATGCTTTTATCCTTTGCCTATTTGGCTTTTATGCTCATAATCATATCTAATTGAGAATCCATCATTCTGTACTTTCGTAGGTACAGATTATAATCTTCATCATCTAATTAAGAATCCATCATTCTGTACTTTCGTAGGTACAAATTATAATCTTCATCAGTAAGGATGGTCCATTTTTTTTTTTTGCACAAATACAAATATGGATTTGTTTTCATGGTCAAGCAATACAACAATTTCATTGGAAGCAAGACTCAAATCATACTTATTGTGCTCAAGCATGTTTTAGAGCCAGCCTCCATTTCTCAATTGGAAGTCATTTGTTTCAATAAACAATTTCTTCCATCAAAGGGAGCGAACAAATATTCAGCAAATGTTCTCCACCAAGATATTATTTATCTTCTCAAGATTTTTATTTTTCCAGTATCCAAGTAGTACCTTTAGATCCTAGATCTCTTTAAGCTTTAAGTTTGTGTCCTTTTATTTTACAAACTCTTATTGTTGTGTGCAGATTCTTTTTTTAATGCATTTTGATCTTTTATTAAAAAAAAGTGACAGTGAATCGAATTCAAATAGCATTATACTAACTCCGGTCTTGCACTACAAACGTGATAATATATTAAGAACAGTAGCTAGCAATAATTACAACAGTAATAGACGATAATGAAAACTCATTATGTGCTGTTGTGGATTCATTGGGAGTATTTATGCTACACTGTTGGGGCCTTCCTAACATTCACTTCTCTCATCTAGTTAACTGGGTTTCAATGGTCAACTTTTCTCAAGTATCTTTCTAATAGGCATAATCTTCTTTGAGACACTTTTGGCCACTTAAATGTTTGTATATCTTCCAACAATCTTAAACGTGTGTATATCTTCCACCGATCTTAAATGTGTTTACATCTTCCAATGATGATTCAAATCTTGATTCATTACATTGTAAGAGACTGACCTCTTCTGCTAAACCCGACTGCGTTGGTAACTTTCAAATTTCTTTTATCACATAGTTTTTTCTCTCTTCTCACAATAGTCAATAAGTTGTATATAATTTCATTCCTAAACATATTTTTGTGTCCCTTCATGAACAACTTTTTTTTTCTACAGGACCTTCATAAAATATGCAAGAGGACCGCAGTTTTATCTAAAGAATCATATCTTCCTCCCATTATTGTTGTTGTTGGTTTGTTACTTCACTCACTCATTCGGATTGCCAGTTCTCGGCTTTTAGCTTTTGGGTTGTATTTTTGTATGCATGGCTGAAAAATTCATTGTTTTTGTTCGTGTCTGAGAATATGTTGAGAAAGTAATTTTATGTAAGTCGATGTAAGCATATGAGTGGAATTTTGTCTTAATTTATGTGCAACGTGGTTTCAACATACTTCCTAAAGAAGCACTTTCACTAAACACATATTCTCTTATTCAAGGTATTTATATTCATGACATTGTCAAATATTGATACCCTATTTGGTACATAGGAGGGTTGGAGGGTTGGGGTCGAGATTGGATTGGACCAATTGTATTGTTTGAATTAGAGGTGTAAATTACTTTTTTAACATGATTTACGGTTTATGAAGCATGTGTGAAAAATTGTCTCAACTTATGTAAACGTGCTTCTACAGTGTTGTCACAAACAGGCCCCATATTGATCACCATCAGTCATGCCACCAAGAAAATTACAGCATCAATGTAACTATTGCTTTCTCCCTATCCACTTGTTTGCCCCATTTGTCTCCGTCTCTCTTCCTTTCACTTCTTATTTGCAAAAAGTTTTGAGGAATAATTCTATATAACATGACCTCTATTGTATTCAAACATGAAACATCTTTGATCACACATCAGCAAAAATTATAATATTAACATGACCTCTAGAGTATCATTTATGATTTTCTTTCAGTTTTATTCTTTTCATTAGCCACATTGAATTGCTGTAAATCACCATAATTGTTAACGATTAGAAAAGCGGTAGAAAAGTGCTTTTACGCAAGTTGAGGTAAATATGTGAAGGAGATTGTCTCGATTTGCGAAAAAACACAGTTGAACGTGCTTTTAGAGAGTGTAGAAGCTTTGCCAAACACGCCTGTTGTATTTAATCATCAGTAAGCCATTTATAGCATCAACGGTCATATGTTCCCTACTTATAAAAGGCAATACATGATGTGTGGTCAATCTGCATCAATGTGTGCACCGAGCTCTATCTCTGAGCTTTCCTCTCATTTCCTATTGAGTTTTAATATTATTATTATTATATATTACTGTTTCATTACCCTATTTTCTGCAGGAATAATAATTCGTTTAATTCTTGGCAAAAAAAAAAATAATTCGTTTAATTTGAGAGAGTATCATATCTTTGTTTATTGAAAAGTTGCAGAATTACTTTTGAGGATAATGATGTGACTCAAATTATGCATTTATACTGTTTTCCAGGTACTCTTATCACTGATTAACTACCACAACATTCTACCATCAATATAGATAGAGTATAACTTGCAAATTCTAGATAACTGTTACTTTTTTTTTTTGGCCTTATTAGATAACTGTTACAATATATATTACTTGTAGTTGATGTGCACAATGTTTCCTGACCATGCTGATAAATTACTGGTACTGCAATAAAATTGCAAGACCATAAATGTAGGACCCAAACTATCAGCCTTAGAATGATTGATAAAAATCTTATCCCTGTCATCAATATCACGTATGATTTTCAACTCCATTATGAAAGCCAATGTCCTTATATGTTAGGGAGGGGAACCAAAGAAGTTGTAACTGAGAAACTACGGAGATGATAAACTTCGTCATCTTTAGGTGAGCATGCCAATTCCATCTTAATTCGCTGGCTTTTTAAAGCCTCTTCTATATTGCTAATACACATGAAAATAGTTTGCATCCTCAGGACCCTCAGGGTAGAATACTTCAAATAGTTATGTACTTCGAAACTTGAACATATATCAACCACCCATATGATCCACTGGGAATATCAAGGGGAAACAAAAATATCTTCCAATTATTCTAAAAACATCATGTTCATCTCTATTATTTTACAATTTTTCACGTATTTAATAATTACAGAGAAAGCTATACAAGATTTATTACAAAGTTAACACCCCACAATGATCTGTGGCACGGGAGAAGCACCTAGTTACAATAATAATAGATACTATGTGAAATTAAGTTCTTCATTCTCGTAAGTTATAAGGTCATCCAGTGCTTCGCAAAATTGCAACATATAGTTACAAAACAAAATCAAACATTACATAAAATTACGCATCTAGATGATGCATTTTGGTACAAGAGGAAATACAAGAGATTATTGGGGAAGTGGGGGATCTCTCTCTCTCTCACTCACACACACACAAACACACACACACACACACACACAGAGTTCAGGAATACAACTTCTGAAGCTCATCTTTGAATTTGGCTTTCAGCTGTTCTCTCTTTATCTTGAGGGCTGCAGTGACTAACCCAGATTCAGGCGTCCATGGATCAGGCAGCAACTTAATCTTTGCCGGAATCTCAGTTTTGCCCAGCTTTGCAGCTTTAGCGGCCTGAGAAGAATTAAAACGAAAACAAGCCATTAGAAGTCAATAATATTTTAAAAAACATTATTTAAAATTTTGTTAATTTAAGTAGTAATTCTACAAAGCTGAAGGTGCACCATAACACTTGTAGCAGGGACACATCAAACAGACTCATCATAAAGAAGAGAGGAATCAGGGTTTGCTCCTTTTTGATAGAAGAGGGAGGCTAAAAAGAAAGAACTCATCAGCTGTCTTATTCAGCCTATACAAAGTCCTTAATTCCATTTCACAGAGTTCGAAAGAACACTACCTTTACATAATAAAACTCTATCATACATCACCACGCAACTGTGGAAACACTCAGCAGGGGAATTTGTCAGGTCTACTTTTGAAAGGTTAGGAAAATACATGAAATAGGGAAAAATACTTTTTGTGGTCGGAACTTTGACTTAGATTCTTACTATTTTAGAGAAAGAAATCAATAACTAGGGTGGCTTTAGGGTTGCTGTGGTCAAAGTATATGAGAGGAGGACTGTGAGTTAGTTTTTGGGTCTTCAAATCTTCACACTGGTCCAAGAGAAGAGGCGGAGAAGAATTTAGAATTGTGGCTTGGCCCTTGAGGTGAAGAGTGCCACTCCTCCCGAAAGATTGGCAATCTCGTGTTTATGTTAGAGCTTGTGTCTTGCTGTGAGAGGTGTGTCCGTGTGTGTTTTGTTGCTCTGTTCATTGTCATCTGAGTTTGTAATGTGTAAGAGTGCAGTATTTTTATCTCTTAACGTAATGAAGTTTTAGCTTTGATTACAGTTCTATGAGTAAATCCGTCTTCATATACAAGGGTAATAACAGAATTTAATCAATATAATTCCGAAGTCCCAGAATGTGGAGTACCCAAGAAAATATTCATCTAACATCAAGTATTTTCTGCCCAGTATGAATGTGTGACTTCTATCCACAGTTTGGCCAGTATATGGCAAATACTCCCAATATCGTAGACCCAAATGCCTCCTTTAGTTGCCCCTCATAAACTAAATCTACCCTATGGCATGACCTGACGAATTTCACAAGTGTATAAGCTGGATGGTGAGAACTATCTTCTGTGGTTTCAATCGGCTTTGCTATTCATATAAGGACGTGAGAAAGAATCAGTCCATGATGGGAGTTCAGTGCAATCTGCTGTATTTGATGCCAAGTTTGT
>JANTPZ010094095.1:0-10267 GCA_025593235.1 Vachellia pachyceras
CATTGCACCTTAGAACAGGTAATCGATCGATGGGTGATAGATCTAGTGTGGTTGCTGGTTTCTGCTCTGCTGGTTTCACTAAGCCACGCGTGGTTCTGGTCACCTGGAGATCCATTGCAATTGCAGATGCGGGGCCTAATGAAAAGATAAGATAACCAGAAAATGGGAGAGATGCAGAGAGGAATGTGAGCGGGCCTTCTTTATAAAAGGATGTCCTTTTTAATCTGTGTTATGGGCTTCTTGGCCTTTAAGTCTCAACTTGGTTGGTGTGGCGGAGAAATTGAACCAGCCCGCCAAGTTTAGTGCTATGCTTTAAACAATAAGTTTGCTTTTGTTTCGCGTAACAATACTCATCGTTAAGATTAAGTAGCGCACTCCTTAAAGATTGTCCTACTAAGTTATATCCTTCGGGCATGGCTTAACATTCACTAGATTTAGAAGGACTGACCAAGAAGTGCTGATGCAGTGAAAAAAGAGGTTTCTCCGAACAAAACGCGTTCACTGTTTCATTCACATTGTATATATAAGTTGGAGCTATGGTAATTTAGATGAGGAAGAGAGTGTGTAAGAAATTTACAGGTAATACGTCTGTCGCGTGAGGTGTAGTCTGCAAATGAACCAGAAAAGAATGTGGCGTCGTCAGAAGAAAGTAGCAATGACATTCCGAAGACAAAAGCAAGGAGAAGTATCGGTGAGCAGTTTTGTGGAGGTGACTTTATTTTGTAAAAATATGAACATGCCTCGGAATTTGGAAGAAATCATGGAGGGCGTATGGCATAAATACACTGATAGAGATACGTATATACTGTAGAAGAAAATTGAAGGACGTGGCACAGGGTTATTTGATTTCAGAGTGTATGATTGATATATGTCTTGTTTTGGAAAATGGGTGAGTCAACCTTTAGTGGATTAGGTCTATTCTATTGATTTGTAAAGAAAATATAATAAATAAAAATTCGGGGTATAAGGGTTAAATTTTAAACCATCAAGAGGGATCATATATTCCCAATTTGGTTGAACATAACTTTTTGAATTAAAAGGGTTAAATTTTAAACCATCAAGAGCAATTAAAGTAATCTCTATGTATGCTCTAAAACCTTCAATGGTATAAGAGCTCTTAAACATTCCTATAGCTATTTATTTAACTTGTGAACTGTGCATATGCTTTGGGTTAATGTGCAATGTGTATTGAGAAACATATTGTGACTGTAAAGTAAATTTCTTTTGTTTGTTATATACGCTTTGTGATGAAATATGTATGCTTAAGTTCGCCAAAACCTAGGTTTGCCAGGCTCGACTCGCTACTCTAGAGCAACCCGATTGGAGGTTGCAGATGATCGTACAAACCCAAAATGACGTCGTTTCAATTGTTATAAAAATGTAGATGTTGGGTTTGGGTGGCCCAAAGATTTAAAAAGATTTTTAAAGGTTGTGGATCGGGTCAGCCTAAGTCTACACCAAACCCGAAAAAAGTTATTACATCATTTGGGCTTAGAGGCCCAAATGGAAAAAAATAAAGGTTATGGATCGGGTTAGCCCAACCCGAATCCACATAAAAATGGGTTGATCAGGTTAGCCTGAATTCAATTTTTAAAAACAAAAAATATCTTAATAAAAAGAAGGAGGAAAAGGAGTCACTTGGCGCAAGACATTACGAGGGCGACAATAACTGTAGTAACAAACTCTCACGACAGAGAGGGGAAAGTGGAGAGAGGTTGTGTTTTTTTTACCTCATTTCTCTTGTTCATTGCATGAAATTTTATTACAACAAGGTTGCAATTTCAAGAATAAAGTTCTTGTTGATAAAAAAGAATAGAGTTCTTGATTTAGAGTGATTAGCATAATTAAAGTTTGGAGGATACAAAAGCAAATCAATCCTTTAAAAATGTTATTAGTGATTATATTCAATTGGTCTAAACACATTTTAAAAAGTTGAAGGAAGAATAAGTAGATTCAAATTAAAAGAAAGATAGACATTTGAGTCAACGTAATTGTTAAAGTTGTAGTATTTTTAACGGATCATTTCTACTCTTTGCACCCAGACACCTGCAGCATAAAAGTTAAAATTGGCATAGTAACCAATTATTCTCACTTTTAATGTCATTTTTGCTTCGTATGTTGCATTATCTCCTTGAGTTGTTCATAATTAAGTGAGCGAGTTTTCATTTTTCCATGACATTAAATGCCCCGTGGCATTGAATATGCCTTGAAGAGACGTTCATGGGTGTCTGCCTATAAATCTTGCGATCATTGTGACCTCTGACCTATCCGTTGTGACGGCCGCTGAAATGTTTTTCACAGGGCATGAATCTCTCATATAAAACGTCGGCTGGATATAGTAAGGGTCGGGGTTTTAAATCTGAGATCGCATCAATGTCCCATGCAATTTGCAATTTGATGTAATCAAGCCTAGTTTATATTTTTTTTAGGAAATTTACTGTGTGATCTAAAATAAGAGATAAATTTATTAAAAGGTCTCAAAGTTAAAAATATTTATCCACATGTCCCAAGGCACCATTGGGGAATTTCTAATAAAAATCAGTATTATAAACTTAATGAAAAAAAAAGAAAGAAGGAAGGGGATGAAGAAATCCTGAACTACCTACTTCGGCCGCCGCTCTTCTCACTCAGCCTCAATTGTCGCAGCTCGCAGCTCTCGACGCTTTTCTCACTCAGCCTCACGACTCTTGATCTCTCCCAACTCGCAGTCTCGTCGCTCTTGTTCATCGCCCATCTCTTGCAGTTGTCGATCGATTTAGCCTCTTTCTTCTACTGCTCCATCATTGCCACTCAATTCCTGTAAGTTTATCTTTCTTTTGTTCATTGTTTCACTTATCCCCTCACGTTGCTGAACTCCATGGCATCTCTTGCTAGTATGGCTTGCTTCTGTCTCATTTCATATTTTAATAATATAGGATTGCATCTAGGATTATTATAATATAATAATAATTTGAAAAAGCTGAAAGCAATCATTTCTAGTTTGTGGCGTCCTGGGGACAAACTTTAATCCAGTTGTATTTTATGAATATTATCTTGCATGAAGCGGAAATTAAAGCCAGAAACATTGAAAAGGAAATTCGTAGGTTGCAGAAGAGATTGGAGGAGAGAAAAGGGCAACTAAAGGTTTAGCCTTTACTGCTGAAAGGGTTTTAATTTTAATCTTGTTTTAATTTTTTTAAAAAAATGAATTTGTCTTCACATTTGAAATTCTAATGAGATTCATCTCATTTGAGCAAATATTTTGTGACATTTCCATTTTGTTTATGGTGGAGCCAGGGGAAAGAGAGGGTGACTGAATGCTTTGATATATTACAATTTGTTACCTTTTTAGCCATACTTATTTTGTTCCCTATCATATTGGGTCCTGAAGGCAATTATTGTAAAAAAATGTAAGCAACAGTGTATGGGAACTCAGACCGAACCGGCTGAGTCAAGTCGGAAACTGGTGACTCGACCGGCAATCCAATCCGAGTTGGACGTTGAACCCGGGTCATGGTGACTCAGTCCAAACCGGATCAACTCGTCATGACCAAGTAGTAACTCGGTCGACCCTCCGAGTTGGGGGAGTCGACCGGGTTACGTTTTTTTAAGTTGTGCTCTGAAAAGAACGCAGCGTGTCCCTTAGCGACGGAGTAGATTGATCGTCGAGACGAAGCTTCCCGGACCAGCTGAGATGAACAAATATTGTCACCGGTAGATAAGACTGGTTGTCGGATATGGGAGACGAGTTACAACGAGTCTATGTGCCAAGGTTGGCAGGGATGATCGATGCTGATGTAACCGTCATCATCGAACGGCCGATTAGAGCTCCTAAAAGATGACATAGCTTCGTTTTGCCTGAACCTTCTGGAGGAAAAGTAGAAAATTGATTATGGAGGGAGGAAATAGATAATCATCTTCACGCCTCCCTAACAATTCAAGTCTTGTCTAAATCAAATAGTAAAAATAATATATTATTTAGTTCAATTTTGAAGTGATAGCAAATAGCAAGTGAAGTCTCATCTAACAATCAAGTCACGCCACCCTAGTCCCTACACACGTATCATCCTATGAATTTTTCACTTTTTTTATTTAAGTATTATTTAATTTAAATAAAAGTAAATATTTAAATGTAAATATTTTTATTTCATTAAACATGTGTCACTCTTACCCTTCTTGGAAATGTTGTAAGGTTGATGATATTTATTTTTCAATTTTTTATTTCTTTCCGGTTTGACCCCCGGTTTGACTCCGGTCTGACCCACTAACCCTTAACCCACTGTCTTATTCGGTCTAGTCACCGGTCCGGTTTCCTGTACCTTGGTAAGTAAGAAGCAACTTCATCAATAGTAGTAGCAAAAGATTTTTAAATTAAGCAACAGTTGATCATTGCTTGTTTAAAATTGGCACGTTGCTATCCTGTTTGATTTATTTATAGTAGTACCAAAAGATTTTCCCCTTGCATGAATTGAGTTGTTCTTATCCTATTTGATTTATTTATAAATCATGCAAGAGCCCTTTTTTTGTTTTGATTGCTTCTGCTTGTTCTTGTAACACGTAAAAATGTTTTAGGGTTATAGACAAAAAGTTCCTGGTTGTACATGTCCGTTTCAAAAGATGCATGGTTTTGCGCCACTATCCCCCTTCTTCTTAATTTCCCCTTGTTGATGTCTGTAATTTATGGCTTACTCTAATGTGTCTGCTAGATCGATTTTGCACATAAATTACATGTGTTTTCAATGTCTCCTTTGTATTTATTATGCATTTCCATGCCTTTTCCTTGAAGTAGAAAGGTGTTTTAGTTAAACCTTCAATGGGAATTTTACTTTTGACTTCTAACAAACAATGACTAAACTAAAGCTAAGGTGTGACGATTTCAAATGCTGTGGACATTTCCATGTTGGTCTCCCACCCCCCCAAATGTTACTCTACATTTTTCTATTTAGACCTGCTGTGAGAATTGAGAATTAAGACCTACTGTGCTTTTATGCAAAAGGTTTTGGTTTTTATTCTATTTGGATTGATCTCACGCATTAGTATATATTCGGCTGGTTGATGTGATTATATTTTGCTGGTTGCTGTGATTATTTTCATGTACTGTGACCTTTTATTGTCCTGTATGTCAGGCTACGAAGATGGAAAAGAGGAAGGCTGTAAATTAAGCGAAGAAGGAAGGAAAAAAGAAAGTAGTGGTAGAAAAAATGTAAAAAGTGGACCGCGGTCAACCAACTTCTCCTGTTATGCCATGTTCACTGAGGAATATTTCACCAAGAAAAAGGAAGACAAGCATAAGAGGAAGGGTAAGATGAAATGGAATGAAGATGTGGGTGGGAAGTCATTTAAGGAGGTGAATTTAGAGGCGAGGGCGACATGGAATATGTTGATTGATAAGGAGAGAATGCAATAGAATTATTTGTACATCTTAGGTTTATTGTACTAGACGAGGAGCTTAATTGACAATTCTTGTTTATGATCTTCATTGACAATTATTTGCACAAAAAATTATGCAATTCCATATTTAATCAATGGTTATTATATGCAATTCTGCTGTGTTCATTGAGTTGTGATTTATAAGTGCATAATATCCATATTATGAGTAGTTTTTGATAATGACAACAGTCTGATGTTGACAACATGTGGTCCTTGTATTGACAACACCATACACTAATAATGATAACACCATGCGCTAATAATGACAACACCATATGCTGCTAATGACAACCCCATGCTGATGTTGTTATTGACAACACCATGTGCTGACGTTGACAACATGAGGTCCTTATATTGACAATAGCATGCACTAGTCATGACAACATCATGCGCTGCTAATGAGAACACCATGGGCTGGTATTGACAATATGAGGTCTTTATATTTATAACAGCATGCACTGGTCATACAACACCATGCGCTGCTAATGACAACACCATGTGCTGGTGTTGACAACATGAGGTACTTATATTGACAACAGCATGCACTGGTCATGACAACACCTGCGCTGCTAATGACAACACCATGCGCTGGTGTTGACAACACCATGTGCTGGTGTTTACAACATGAGGTCCTATTATAAACAATACCATGCGCTGGTGTTGACAACATCATGTCCTTATGAGTATCAGCATGCACTTGTCATGACAACAGCATGTGCTACTAATGACAACACCATGTGCATAATAGTGAAAATAATAATAATAATGACCCAAGCAAAATATGATAACTTCATATACAATTTTTACATAGGTTGTTGTATACAAGTGAAAACATAATTTACATAGACATTGTAACTTGGATAAATGATCAACTCTTTTATTTACATATACATATCCACTTTCTCCATTGAATTTAATTAAATGATCAACTCCTTCATCATCTACAAGGTCCACAAATGTGCTTGTATCAAAGTCAATGTGAACTTCATCACAACATTATTGCTGTCTTTTCCCACAATTGCTGCTACCATTGTTTTCAACTCTTTATAACTTAAAACTCATTTGATAATTCTTGATCTAACAATTCCCTCAACATACGTTAAACTAACCGCTTCATTTCTAAAAAATTTTCCTCCGGTATGAACAAAGCATATTAGATTTTTTGTGGACAAGCTTGCCGTTACAACTTACCACCCCATACATAAACAACTTTAGCAGCCATATTTCCTTAGGACATTCAATTGTTATTGACAATCTTACCAGCCATATTAGCAACCGTCACTCCTTGCATTAACAACTCTTTCTCACCTTCGGCCACCAACCCTTCTCACCACTGCATCTTCACCTTTGTCTACATTCTATCATCATTCTTAAGTAGAAATAGAGCATGAACAACACAAAAACAGAACACACATGCTACCATTCCCAAACACTTATCAACAATATATACACTTTATACTTTGCATTTTACTATGTCACCCTTCAAGCACCATAACTATAAAGAAATATAAGAGATAATCACATTAATACCCACACACTCAGCCCCAACTTCTACTAAAACTGACCAACTATCAATCTACAATACAACCAACCCAGTAGTCATATAGTTGTCATTGACAACCTAGGCAACCATATTGACAACCGTCGCGTCCTCTATTGATAACATCATTTGCTACATTTTACCATTCCGCCTCATCTCTTCACACACCTCCATTTTCACCTCCATCTTCATTACATCACCATTTTTCCAGACACACGCCACACATAACACAAAAACAGAGCACACAACATCCTACTTCATACCACACCATTTAAAACCTATCCAAATACCTTTCAACCATTACCATATACTACACATTACATGTTACTAGCTTCCCCATCAAAGTTGAGAACAATAAATTAATATAAAATAATTAAACCCACCTGAAACCTTTCCTAAAACCAGCTGTACAAGGCACAATCGCATAGCACAAGTTCTCCACCCTTTAGGGCAAAAATGCACAGAAACCGAGTGGAAGAACAAATCCGTGGAAGATGGTTATGGCTCGTCACGCTAGTCACTTCCCGTTCTCCGTCCTACCCAGTATCCCAGCACAAATGAAGATGAAGAGAAACCAGTTGTTTTCCCTTTTCAATCAACAAGGGCATAATGATCTTTTCCCTTCACAAATTAATTTCCTAATGGTGCCTTGGGACCTATGGAAAAATATTTTTAACTTTGGGACATTTTGATAAATTTGTCTCTTATTTGGGACCACACAGTAAATCTCCCTATTTTTTTACCAATCAAACCTTACATATATATGGCAGTTGTGTGTAATTAAATTAAACGAGGTCCCTTTGATCAACTACGAGGATGTTTGGCAAATCTTCTTTTTCTTTTTATTCACATTGCATATAAGTTGAGATAAAAATCTTTTTACATACTTAATTTAATTTTTTTATGTTTTCACGTGAGGCTTTCCGTTTGTTTGATTAACATCGAAAGCACGTAACCTCCCAATTCCCACGTGTTGTTATATTTGTTTTTATGCAAATAAAAATCCATTCAAATGCAGAGTTTTCTGGGCCAGCATGAAAAAAAAACAACAAAGGCAATATGTAGTTATATTACATTATACTTTCTCGATCGTAATTGAATGACTATGATTTATAATTACCTAAAGTTATATTACATTTTTAATTGACAGTAGCAAATAAAATTTTGTCAGCTTTGCAATGAAATAACCCCATTGATTCCATGGATATGCAGAGGAGTTAAATTTCAAGTCATGCCTACACACTCCTAGGTGTTATGTTATATTTGTCATCTCTAATAAAAATGTTACATTTGCCTTACTAGTAGGTCCATAAATATGTATTATAATGAAAAATAAAAAAATCAAGAGAAAGCCGTATGATATAAGATATATAAAATATGATATTAACAACATTTTCATTGAAAATGACATGAATGATGTGATATTTTGTGTAAGCATTTCTTTAAAATTGAAGGGAATAATGGTTAGGTGGAGTGATAAAACTGATGTTCAAAGATCATTAATTATATTTTATTTGCAACCAAACTTGGGAAATTTTACTGTGTTATTTAGCAAATCTAAACTCGCCTTTGAACTTTTAACAGGAAATGTAAGGAATTAACTTAATTGTCTAAAAATTAAGTAACTGTAGTCTTAACTTTCCAAATTTAACAGTGACTCAACTACTTTGCACATTGCCTTAGCTTCTAGCTTTTTGACAGGGAATAACAATTAATTTCCATACTTGACACCAATAATTCGCAACTCATCACCAGACAAATAACTAATTTGACATATTTGATTTAATTATACGAAAAAGGATGGATGAATTCTGTTGATTCAAGTACGTAGCTGCGATAGTGACATAATCTAATGTAATCCTTGTTATAGGAAATATATCACAACAAATTATGTAATCTTCATTACACATGTTTGGTTATGTAATCCTGATTACAACATTTATAAATTAACATGTATGCACTTATAACTCGTTTTAATTTCAATAGAGTTAAAAAGTTTAGTTTACGTTCTTTTTATGTTTTATAAATAAGATATGAAGTTTACTTCATGATTCTTTATTAACATGTTAAATAAGTATTCAATAATCATCGTACGCTACCACTTAATACATACCTCTGCATTTTGATCAACTTTCTTGAAATAAACGGGTTGTGTGTGTATGGATAAATAAGCCTTTTAAATCAACAACATGGAAAGGTGTAAATACAGCAACCAATAAAAGTAAAAATAAATAACTACCTGCAGTTAAATTGAAAAACTTGTTTACATATAAACTTAGGCAGAGGAAACAATAATTTTGTCGAGATGACATATGGACCAACCGAAAAAAATTTGTCTAGAGACAGGCAAAGAAACATTAACTACCGATAACAACCATATTGCGATAATAGCAAAAAAGGAAGTCAAATTTTAAAAGAATAATTTTGACAGTAAAATACCACTCATACTGTAGCACCAAAAATAATAATTTTAAAAGCAGTAATAATGGATTACATCCAACCCGCTTTGACCACTCATTTTTTTTATCAAAAATGAATTTTATATTAAAAATCTATTAGCTTATAAATTTCAGTGTTTGGCAACATCTTTTTTCAAAATACATTATGAGTAAAAATCTTTTTCTTGGTAGAATGAAAATGCATTATGAATTAAGTGTTTATCCAAATATAAATGTATTTTAGATAAAAATATTTTTTTAAAATGTATTATAACCAACGATTATTCTTCCAACGGTTTTTTAAACGTACACGATGGCTGCGAGATCAATCTTAATTTTCCACATATAAAAAATATTTTGATGGGACATGTAATCTACAATGTGGAAACAGAAACTATGTTGGACAATATGAGTGTGTGGTAACTTATTCTTAATCGGAAATAAAGTATTTTTTTCATGTTTACTTCGAAATAAGTGAAATCCATTTCACTCCGTATTCTCATTTCTCAAACAATTATGTTTTCCAATTCCCACTTGGAAAAGGCAAGGAAAAAAATAATCAACGTTAATCTGGGCTCATCTACAATCTCTTTCAGTCGGAATCGGTTTGGGTGCTTCTCGTTGGGAGAAGCACCCCGTCCCCATCCCCTTAAAATATTGTTAAAATATTATTAATAATTATATAATTATAATAATTAATATATTTAAAATATATTTATATAATATATTTATATATTTAATATTTATATTTATATATTTAATATTTTAAATTTATTCTATTCTATTTCTTTTTTTATGGACGTGGATATTAGAATCTGGTGCTGGGGTTAGATCTTTTGACTCAGTAAGACAGGCAGAATCATCTTTTATCTTCTACTTC
>JANTPZ010094096.1:0-11954 GCA_025593235.1 Vachellia pachyceras
AAAGTTTTATAATCTATGGTGTAGTCGGATCAGGAATCTTCATTACCTACACTTGCATCACAAGTGGAAACAAGATCATTTAAAAATCTCAAAGTGTAATGAGATATCTTATGTCTTCGATGAAGATTAAGTGATGACTTTGAAGGTGGTCCTTTAATCACATTATCCTTAAGCTTCAAGTGTGTCATGTTAGAGGATGAGACGGTTGGCTTTGGAAGTATCCCTTTGGTAAGTGAATTCTCCACGCCTTGGTTACCAATGTCATATTCAGCCTCCTCCACATATCAATGACCTGAAACATTCAGCAAACTACCTTCCTCACAAGCATCATCACTTAAACAAGATAAGGTGGAAGAATTAAGCTCAAAAGTGTCATTAGAAGGAGTAAAAGCTATAGGAGTGGAAAGCCAACAATCAACTGATAAACAATTGAGGTTAGACACGTCACTTCCTAAAGCATCATAAGAAGAATATAATGATGGCAGAGAAGAAAAATAAGAATCATATGCACTCAAATCTGGGTCAACATCATAGGCATACATGCTCAATTTATGGTCTTCAACTAGTTTATCAAAAGCAATATCAATAGAATTGACACCTAGGAAAGAATGATCCTCAAAAGGATGTTTCATAGCCTCAAACATTAAAGCCAATCTTTCGGTCTCCTACTTCCATTGTTATAGTACCATCTTTCATATAAATTAGTGTACCAGCTATCATCATAAAGGGTCTACCAAAGATCATGGTGCTCTCACTAGCTTCATTGGTCACATCAAGGACATAAAAGTCAGCTGGGAAAACCAAATCTTTAACATTAACAAATATATCCTCAAGAATACCTTGAGGGTGCCTAAGGGTCCTATCTGTAAGCTGGAGGATAACACTAGTTTGTTTTAATTTCCTTAAGTCCTCATGTATTAAAATTGGAACTAGGCATAACATTGATTACAGCATCTAAATCTAGTAAGGCATGTGCAACATTAACATTTCCTATGGTGTATGGGTGGTCCAACTAAGCCACAAATTGCAAACTTAGGTCGCTGGTTAGCCTTGAAAATGGATCAAGAATATTAATTTTGATTTCCAAGGATTGTATAGTGATAACCCCAGGGTCGTTCTCTCCTGAAGTGAGAAGGCGTACTAATAATTCTTAGCTTGGGTCTATGCTTGTGATGCAAATGCAATCAGGTTTGATTCAAATTATCCTATGCACTAAGTTTTCGAAATTAAAAACCCCAACAATTCGTATAGGTCTGGAGCGTCATACAATGATCTCCTTCTAAATCCCCACACGACTTGGTGGGTCCGAAACAATATGAAATGAACTCCATCCCATGAAATCTCTTAAGACCACTTAGTGTGTGTACGGAAATTGTAAAGTGATAAAATCAACTCCATACATTGCTGACTCTAAAACCAAGCACAACTAGGATGATAGAAGAGAACAACAAGATTTCATTGAATAAGCAAAATGAACTCCATTCTACTTTGTCAATCACAAAGTGACTCAATACATAATAATCCAAGTTTGGCTCAATCGAGACCAAGCATTTACACATAAATTACAAAGTCCAACTCGAAATCCTAATAATATATAGTGTAAATACAGATTGAAAGTAAATACTCCCCTTTCGGCACTTCGAACTCCATCTCACTTCATCTTCAAGAGGGTGGAGATGTTCAGCTCCCCATGGGTGATGGAAATGAGCTTTGAATGGATGATGGGAGCATGATAGATGGATGGATGATGAAGAAATGGGGTGAAATAGTGTTAGTGTGTGAATGGGGTAGATGGAGGATGAGGTTTTTCTCCTCTCTTGCTCTCCTCAATGCTCTGCAGCCTCCTTCCTCCTCCTCCCTTTGAAAATACCCTAATTCAGCATAATAAACCGTCCTAGGTCAGATCCATCAAGCCGGGTCGGGTTATTTTCCTTCTGAGCTAAAAATTCAGGTACTGCGCGATATTCACCGGGGCGAACCTCACCTGAGAGTTCTTGCATGGCTACTTGAACTTTGGCCATGGCGAATATTTAATTGCGCCGTGGCGAACTTCTCTAGAGCTGTTTCCCTTGCCCTTTTGTACGGAGTTCTTGAAATGAAATAGCAAATATGGCAGTATCATTTGCTCATGATGCAATTTAGGGACAATAAATCATTATTTATGGTATATGTACCCAAAATCACACTAATCCAAATCAACATCTCCTAATCTCAACTTAAGCACAAAAAGGTCATGTATGGGCTAAAATTGACTCTAAGACTTCGAAAATTTAAGTAGAAAACTAATGCAAATAAAGCTCAATTAATGGGATAGTGAATAAATCAGGATCCTTATACTTAATAGGTAATTGATGTTGAAATAAGGCAGAAACATTAGGGCTCAACCGAATTCTCTCATTAGGTCTAAACCTTTTCTTGTTAATGCAGAGATCCTTTAAGAATTTGCAATATTTAGGAAAAGTTTTAATCAATTGAAGAAAAAGCACATTAACATGCAACTTACTAAAAATGTCATACATCTCTTCTTCAGCTTGATCATCAGACAATTCCTTACCTTTAAAGTAAGCTTGAGGGAAGGGAAGTTGAGAAATTTATACCTCTTTATCTGGATTAGAAAGGGTTCCCTGTTTACTGGACTTTCCTTCCTCACAGTTGCTTGTGTCTTTTGTAATGCTTTTCTCCATATGTTTAGTATTCTCTCCTTAAGTCACAGGGTCTTTGTTTACCTTTTTCTTGTCAATTGGATCTTTCTCCTTGTCATTTTCATATTCCGCTAACACCATTGGGTTAATAGGTGGGCTTTCAACCTCGATAACATGCTAACTTCTAAGTTCAATTGCATTAAGAGATTTTAGATTGATAACTGTGTTTGATGGAATAGAGCCACTTGCTTTGGCTTGTTGATCACTCATTGTGTTAGAGAGATGAGTGACATAAGCATTGATGTTATCAGTCTTTGTTTCCCACTGCTCTATCTTGTTTTCTAAAGATGCAAATCTTGCATTGGTTTTAGAGGAATCTTCTTGCATCTTTTACATCATGCTCATCATATTTTGCAACATCAAATTGGTGTCATCCTTGGGATGAGCAACAAGAGTTCTATATTGCTTTTGGAATTGGTGAGAAGAGTTACCAACTCTACTGCTCTATGGGTATCGACTCAGGCCTACTCCATTACAGTTCTCACTGCAACTCAATCTTGGATTGTATTTCCACCTTTCATTGTAAGTATTGCTATAGTGATCAAACTTTTGATTAGGCCTCCCTTGATACATAGCTGACACCTCTTCAGTTCTACCAGGGCAAAGGCTAGTGACATGCATCATTGAACCACATTCCTCACAACTAGGAGCAACAGGGCTTGTGAAGCAAGAGAGCATTGTTGAACACTAAGATTTTTTGGCTCTGTAGTAATGAAAGATAGTTGTGAGTTAAGCTGACTATTCATTGACTCAACCTTAGACTCAAGGGAATCCATTCTTCTGCTCTGTATAGGAGTGCTACAAACATCATATATCCCTTGGACTTCCTTCACGCTGTATTGCTGGGTGTTACGGGATCTTATTCTTATTAGTGCCCAAGCTTCCTCTGCTACTAAATCTTCAAGAGAACTACCAACTGAAGCATCCATAATCCCTTATTCATTAAGCAATAAGCCTTTATGAAAGTATTAAATTAATTGTTATCAATAATCTGATTATGTGAACACTTAGCCAACAGCTCTTGGAATCTAATCCAATATTCATAGAAGCTTTCAGATGGATCTTGCTTGATAGAATATATTTCTTTCTTGAGAGATGAGGTTCTTGACTTTGGGAAATATTTCTCTAAGAATGCTTTTCTCAAATTTGTCCATAAGGCAAAGGCATTAGCTACATGTCTTGGAAGCACCATACACCATTCTTTTGCTTTCCCTTCTAAAGTGAGATGAAAAGTCTTTAGTTGAGCATAATCAATGTGGGGCACAACAGGTTTCATGCTTGTGCATGCCATATAGAAGGCATTGAGATGGTGATAAGGGTCTTCACTTAATAAACCATAAAATTTAGGAAGTTTGTTCAATAGTAGACCTTTAATTTTAAAATCAACTTCAAAATTAGGGCAAGCAACATGAAAGGGATAAGAAGTGGTAGAAGATGTAATTTTTGTTGATGCCTTGTTTTGATGATAACAAAGTCATAATTCAAAGTTTGTATCATAGGATTTGGAAATGGTTTTGAAATTTTGAAAATGGGTCGAGTTCTGTGCATTTAATTTGAAAACATTCAGCAAGAACTCAAGTTTCCACAAAGAAGTTTTAATGACTCGAGTTTCACCTTTCTAAAACTTGAGTTTTGTTCCTAAAATCTTCTATCTAAGGAATTTCATGTGGTAGAACTCGAGTTAGTGAAGTGCAGAACTCGAGTTTCCCAAAACTTTCAAGGACAACTCGAGTTTCCAGCTTCAAGTTGTGACAACTCGAGTTCCACATATGCAGAACTCGAGTTTCGTGTCTTTGAATCACTGAGGAAGACTTTGCTTTACTAAAACTCGAGTTCCAGAAAGCACACAACTCGAGTTCCTCAACTGTTTTACAAAACTTGAATTGAAAACTGGAAGTTTTGACATGAAAGTTTTATCAACTCGAGTTTCATATTTCTCCAAACTCAAGTTTCACAACATAACTTCATAACTTGAATACTGAACTCGAGTTTTCCAAATGAATGTTCCAAAACTATATTCTGAAACTTCCAATATAAATTTGAATTTTCATCTTAAAGTTTTCTCAACTCGAGTCTGGCATTATGAAAACTTGACGTTTCATTACATGACATTTCAAACTGCTGTGAACTCATGAAATAGAACTCGAGTCATGAAAATTATTGAACTCGAGTCCTACGTCTATCTGACAGCAGCGTCTGACATTGAGATTCACTTTTTGGCAGACTTTTCCTTATTAATGTTAAAGGTTTAAAAACTTACCTGCCGCCGTAAATGCACAAATGCTAACAGGAAAAAGTATGTCTGCTGAAGATCTCCGACAAACGAGATGAAATCAAAACCGTCTCAGACTCCGTTGGAACGCATTTATTACAGCATTCAATGCTTGGACCAACCAGACACAACGGCTATTCAATCTGAGTAACGTACATTTGGCCTTCTCTAACGGACAAATTGAAAGACTTCAACTATAAATAGAGAAGCATTAAAGATGGAAAGAGACGACGATCAACAACGCTATTATTCATACTTTCTAATCTTCTACCTTCTGTAACATTCAAAAACACTCTCTAAACTTCAGTGTTTAGCATATCTACTCTTCTGAGAGTTCAATCTTGTAATTCATTCTTGTATTCTATGAGAAACTCAAGGTCGAGGCCTTGAGATTATTGGGCTGTGAGATTGTCAAAAACAGAGTGTGAAGGTCTCTGTTTTCTTGCAAATTGTGAGGGGGAGTGTGACTCCTTGATTGTAAAGGCTTGTGAAGCCCGATTGGTTGTTATTAGTGGATTACAAATCTCAGAGGAGCTCTAAGGACTGGACGTAGGTCCGAGAGGACCGAATCAGGATAAATTGCCGTGTCCATTATTCTTTTGCACCCTCGGTGACTTCTTTTTAATTTCAGTGATTTGCGTTTTAATTTTTAAAAGTGACCAGTTCACCCCCCCTCTTGGTCAAATCCTACACTAACATTTGGTATCAGAGCAGGTCTCTTGTTTAAAGGATGTAACTGTCTCAAGAGTGATCATGGCAAGATTTGGCGAACACGTGATAGCCGACGGAGCATCAATTACTAGACCTCCAGCATTCAACAGCCAGAAGTTCTCATTCTAGAAGATAAAATTTCAGAACTTTATTATGGCTATTGACTTTGATTTGTGGGACATTTTTGAAACAGGTAACATTGTGCCAATGAAGAAGGACAAAGACCAGCCGGTTCCAAAACCGAAAGCAGAGTTCAAAGACGAAGACAAGAAGAAGATGCTATTGAACCGAAAAGATGTCTTAATGTTGCAAGCAGCTTTAAATGAAGATGATTTCTTCAAGGTCTGCACTCTACCCTCCGCAAAACACATGTGGGAAGCATTGGAGATTACCTACAAAGGAACTGAAGCAGTAAAGGAAGGCAGAGTAAACATGCTCACCACTGAGTATGACTTGCTCAGAATGAGGGATGAAGAAACGATTACAAAAATCCAGATGCAGCATACTCACCTTATCAACAAGTTAGCCGCTCTCGGAAAAACATACGATCAAGCTCCCAAGTGAGAAAGATTCTCAACGTGCTATCCAGCAAGTGGGAGGCGAAAGTAACAGCCATTGAAGAGTCCCGAGGAGAGTCAATGACTTCAGTGGCAGCATTGTTTGGCAGCCTCACAAAGTATGAGAGCAAGCGGAAATTTAAGAAAGAATTATCCAACATCGAAGAAAAGAAGAAAAAGGGGCTTGCACTCAAAACAGTAAAAGAGAAGGAAAAGGAACCTGAAACAGAGGAAGAAGAAGGTGTAGAAGACGAAGAACTTGCAATGGTAGTTCGCAAGTTCAGAAGAATGTACCGAAAAGATCAGCAGACCTGACGACTACTAAAAGGAGGTTCAAGCAGAATTATTTGCTACGAATGCAACAAGCCAGGACACGTCAGGGCTGATTGTCCGATGATTGCCGCTCAGAATAAAGAGAAGGAGAAAAAGAAACCGAGATTCTTCAAGAAGAAGAAGGCATATGTCTTTGGTATTTGGGGCGATAGCACCTCAGATGAAGAAAGCGAAGCTGAGGAGGAAGCCAACCTTTGTCTCATGGCTCAGGAAGAAGAAGACTCAGAGACAGAGGAGGTAATTCTCACTAACTCTACTTATGATGAATTACTTGAAGATTATGATGAAATGCATCTCGAATTATTGAAATTTGCAAAGGAACTTGAAAAACCAATTGAGAAAACTATCACTGCTTCTGTCTGCTCTAAATGTGAAATTTTGAAAACTGAAAATGATAGATTTACAAAAGGCAGTGAGATGTTACAAATCATTTTGAAAACCCAAAGAGTAACTAATGATCGTAGTGGTATAGGCTATAACCCTGCAAACGATTTCATAAAGGAAAGAAGAAGAATGGCAACAAAAGTTATTTAAAATTCTTTCAAAAATCTATACATGCATCTGAACCTTTTGCTTCTTGTAGTTACTGCAATAGGAAAGGACATAGAACTACATCTTGCTATTTTAGGAAGATGAAAAACCTTGGAACTTATAAATGGGTACCAAAAGGAACTTATGTTTCAAAGGCACCAAGCACTAACCCGAAAGGACCCAATAAAACTTGGGTACCTAAATCAATTAAATGATCTTTTTGCAGGTTTAGCTTAGAGCATCTAAGTCAAGTAAGTGGTATATCGATAGTGGATGCTCAAGACATATGACGGGTGACAAAAATAAGTTTGTCAACCTTAGAGCAAAAGAAGGAGGAAAAGTAAGCTTTGAAGGCAACTAATCCGGCAGAATTGTTGGAGTTGGTGAAGTCAGTAATGCGAATGGAGCACCAGTCAAATGTTTATCACGTGGAAGGATTGTGTCACAATCTTCTAAGCATAAGCCAAAGTGCCGATAAAGATAATTGGGTGATCTTCGACTCACAAGAATGCTTCATCATCAACAAGAAGGACCTACCAATCAACAAAGAAAAGTTGAACATCCAACTCCGAGCTCCAAGGGATGGTAACTGTTATACCATTGATGTAGAAAACGCTTTTTCTAACTCTTGCCTAATCAGTCAAGCTGATGAGAGCCGTTTATGGCATAAACGTTTAGCACATGTTAACATGAATCAGCTTGACCGATTAATCAATAATGAATTAGTTCAAGGGATTCCAAAGTTGAGTTTCAAAAATGACTTAGTTTGTGATGCCTGTCAAATGGGACAACAAACCAAGTCTTCTTTTAAATGAAAAAAAGAGATTTCAACTAAGAGACCCCTTGAACTACTTCACATGGATCTAATGGGTCCCGCAAGAGTAAAGAGTCTAGGAGGAAATCTCTACACTCTAGTTATTGTAGATGATTTCTCTATATTTACATGGACCATATTTCTAACTTTAAATAATGAAACTTTTAAGTTATTCACTACTTTTGCCAAAAAGGTCCAAAATGAGAAGGGTATGTCTATTGTTTCAATTAGAACAGACCATGGTGGAGAATTCGAGAATGGTGATTTTGCAACAAACTATGAAAAAGAAGGAATCAACCACAACTTCTTAGCTCCAAGAACACCTCAACAAAATGGAGTCGTGGAATGAAAGAATCGAGTGCTTGCAGACATGGCTTGAGCAATGATGTCCAAGAAGAAAGTTTCCCAAGTATTTTTGGCTGATGCACTTAGCACGGCATGCTACATATCCAACCGAGCCTACATCACGACATCAATGGGAAAGACTTCGTATCAATTGTTCAAAGGAAGGAAGCCTAACTTGGCTCACTTGCACATATTCGAGAGCAAATGTTTCATCCACAACAATGGAAAGGATAATCTCAGTAAATTCGATCCTAAATCTGATGAAGGTTTATTCTTAGGCTATTCCAATAGAAGTAAAGCATTTAGAGTCTTTAACAAACGTACTTGTGTAGTAGAAGAGTCAGTGCATGTTGTGTTTGTTGAAACTAAACCTCAAGCGAAACCTGATCTTGATGAAGAAGTTATTATTTCAAAAGATTTTGAAAATACAAAGAAGGATGGTTCAACCGATGATCAACCAATAAATGTTTTTAAAAAGGATCAATCGGATGAACATCCTCAATCTCCTCAACCAAAAGCGTGGAAGTATATCCAAAACCACCCTCTAGATCAAGTAATTGGAGAAGTGGATGAAGGTGTATGAACACAAAAACGATTTTTAAATGAGGCTCAATTTTTAGCATTTATTTCAAAAATAAAGCCTAAGAATGTTGAGGAAGCTTTGACTGACAATGATTGGATTATAGCTATGGAAGAAGAGCTAAACCAATTTGAAAGAAACCAAGTTTGGGACTTAGTACCCCGTCCAAATGATCATCCGGTCATAGGCACTAAATGGGTATTTAGAAACAAACTTGACGAGTCCAGAAACATTGTCAGAAACAAAGCTCGATTAGTGGCCAAAGGCTACAATCAAGAAGAAGGGATTGATTATGAGGAAACGTATGCTCCAGTGGCAAGATTGGAAGCCATACGTATCCTACTTGCTTTTGCATGCTTAATAATGGATTTCAAACTTTTTCAAATGGATGTCAAAATTGCTTTTTTAAATGGGTTTATTATGGAGGAAGTATACGTTGAACAACCTCCAGGTTTTGAATATTTCTCTAAGCCCGATCATGTTTTTAAACTTAAGAAAGCACTTTATGGTTTGAAACAAGCACCGAGAGCTTGGTATGAAAGACTTAGCAACTTCTTGATCAAGAAAGGTTTCACTAGAGGAAAGGTTGATACAACCTTATTTGTCAAACATTCAAAGTCTGATATGCTAATTGTACAGATTTATGTAGATGACATTATTTTTTGTGCTACTAACAACGATCTATGCCAAGAGTTTGCTAAGATTATGCAGGCTGAATTTGAGATGTCAATAATGGGGGAGCTTAACTTCTTCCTTGGACTTCAAATCAAACAAAGGAAGAACGGCATTTTCATTACTCAAACAAAGTATTTGAAAGAGCTATTAAAGAAGTTCGTGATGGATCAATGCAAAAGTTCAGACACTCCCATGAGCTCAACGGCTTTGCTTGATGCAAACGTAAAAGGCAAAGATTATGACATCAAGCGATATAGAGGAATGATCGAATCATTACTCTACCTCACAGCTAGCAGACCAGATATTCAGTTTAACGTTGGAATGTGTGCGCGTTATCAGGCAGCACCAAAAGAATCACATGCCGAGTACGTAAAATGTATATTCAGATATCTTGCTGGCACCATCGACCTTGGAATATGGTATCATAAAGGAACAGATGAGCTGTTGATTGCATACTTAGACTCGGACACGCCGGTTACAAAACAAATAGAAAAAGCACGAGTGGTCAATGCCAATTCCTTGGAGGATCTTTAGTGTCATGGTTCAGCAAGAAACAATCAACAGTTTCACTATCGTCAACAGAAGCTGAATACATAGCTGCTGTAAGTTGTTGTGTTCAAGTGCTATGGATGAAACAACAACTTCAAGATTTGGGAATGAATTTCATAGAAATTCCCATATTCTGTGACAACACCAGCACTATAAATTTGTCCAAGAATCCTGTGCATCACTCTCGGATAAAGCATATCGATATACGTCATCACTTTATTCGAGATCAGGTGCAAAGGAAAGACATCAAAGTGGTATTCATTCCAACCCATCAACAAATAGCAGACATCTTCACCAAACCGTTATCCAGGGAACAATTCATGAACATCCGAAGGGAATTGGGAATGGTGAATCCCAATGAACTATAAGTAATGTTGATTTACCATTTTTTTTTATGATTGATTATACTAACTTAAGCATCAGAGTGTTTTTAGTAAGTTTTACAGGCTTCTGTGTAAGTACAAGAAACAAATTTGAAGAAGCAAAGCTCAAAAACTCGAGTTATGGGAGAAAGAAACTTGAGTTGTAGTATAAAGATTTAAAACTCGAGTTCTGAATGGAGCAAACTCGAGTTCCAACACTACTTCAGAGAACTGGAAGGAAAAACTCGAGTTCTGGCATGCAAGTTAAGGCAACTCGAGTTCTGGAAGATGACAACTCGAGTTCAGGTATGCATTTCTTTTCACATGCCTAAAACTCGAGTTATGGATATGCAAAACTTGAGTTTTGAGGCGTCTGTTCATATGCAAGTCACGAAAATCAAGTTCTGAGGAACCAAAACTCGAGTTCTTAACTGTTAGTTGTTTTTCCCTCTCGAAAATCAAGTTCTGAGAGACCAAAACTTGAGTTCCATCACACTCAGAAGATAAATTCCCCTCTTTTGCCATAACTCGAACCCTAACCCCTGCTTTTCAAACTCGAGTTCTCTCCAATCCATTTCAGTTTCAACCGTTACAACTGCTGGGAATCGTCACAACCTCTCAGGTACCATTAAACCATTAAAACCCCTCTAATTTCACTCATTATTATCTTCATTTCATTGCTTAATCCCTCCTTGAAGCCTATCAACACCGTAACCTTTATTTGCCCAAAATTCTCATTTTCCTTGCCTTCTGATCCAATTTCTCCATGGCTCGCACCAAAGTTATTGCCGGAAAGTCATCCAAGTCAACTTCTAAAGCCCCCTCTGAGTCCCAATCAAGATCTCAAACTCCTTCCAAGCGTATACGTATTGTCGAACCTTCCGATGAAGAAATAGAGATTCCTCTGGTTAAGAGACCGAGAACAGGGCCTCCGAAGTTAATCCTGAGCAAGAAGGATAAAGGGAAAGCACCCATGGTTGCCACTTCATCTCAGACAGAGCCCACTCCTACTGATCACCATTCTGATTCTGAGACCGAGAGCATCTCTCCCACTCATGTGGCTTCATCGTCTCGGAGAAAGGGAACCAAAAAGGGAAAGAAGTCTCAACCGGAGATTCCAGAGGCTCCTCATGGCTACAATGTCAACTGGGTAATGATTAACTCTCCTTTCAAGTTTAAGGATAGAGATTTATGCCCTGCTGTGTATGTGGATCTGGATCATATCAATGGTTTGCTAGGCCAAAATGTTAAGGAGTATCTGGAACATTATAACAATCTGATTTCTCTGCAAACTCCTTTTAATCCTGACATGGTTAGAGTCTTCTATAATAATATGGTTGAAAAGAACGTTGTTGGTAATAAGAAGAAAGTTATAGAGTATGGGTTGCAGACAGTCATACGGGGTGGTCGGATTAATATCTCTGTTGAATTGTTGAATGTATATCTGGGCACGGGAACTTATGATAGAACCCTCAAAGACCTTGGAAATGAAGAGATATTTGAGGCACTTAGGCCAGGCGAAG
>JANTPZ010094097.1:0-20252 GCA_025593235.1 Vachellia pachyceras
AGAAGTTGAGGGATGAGGATTTCGATGTGAATTAATAAAGTGCTTGTTGGGGAACTTGAATTAATAAAGTGTTTGTTTGGGAATTTTGTTGCACCAACGATATACGTAAATCGAGATAAAACTATCTTGAAATCTGTAAAAAAACATCTTAAAGTCCGTAAAACCATATAGAAATCAGTAAACTCCTTTCTCCCAATAGAATTCCCAAACACATATAAAGTTGCGCCAATCTATAAACGGGGTTATCTCATCAATTTTTGCGTTTGAAAAAAAAAAAGTGAGTTTCCATCAACTAAAATTTGTAAACTGAAATTTTGGCAAAATCTAATATAAGCACGTGTTTAGAAAATAATTTTTATTACGTTACATGTAAGTTGAAATGAAACTCCTTTAATATATTTATCTTAAAATTTGTAAAATCATTATCCCCTCAAACACACATTATTAGGTGCTTGCTTCTATGTAACCTAAGACCCAAGATATAATAGTCTTCAACATGATTGAATGATATATATGCGTTTATTTAGAATAACATTTTCAAAAGTCAAACGCACGTTCAATAATATTTTTTCGTAAAACAAGATAATCTCATCCACATATTTACCTCAACTTGTGTAAAAGTATTTCTCTACCGTATTTCTAAACTAGCACACTAACAATTTAAAATTACAAAGGCAAAGAAAATTATTTGAATCAACATTTTAAAATTATTTGAATTAGAGTAATAGATATTAACGGTTTAAAATTACAAATGAGATTGAAGATATGATCTCCTAATTACAAAAAAAAAATCATATCATTGGGTTCCAATAACATCAGATCAACCAGCATTTTATCCCTTAAATTTTGGTTTTGGATTAGCTCAACACTAATCCAAACATACACATATAATAGGTTCGGATTATACCGTTGCGTTTGTGGTGCTGGCGTTTCGACTACCTTGCTTATACTCAAACCAGCGTTTTCAGTACCCCAAATTAATATTAAGTGGGCCAGTGAGAATGTAAGTTATCCGGTACTACCAAATTAAAGTATACATTGTTCGTTTATGGGTTTTGGCGGTGATTTCACCATCATTTATTCGAATGAGTGTGCCTTTCGAATTTCATATATATTGTTAGTCTTTTTTGAGGTTCATCCCTCAAGGATCTATTAAGGAACCATTACTATATATGGATTTTCATGTAAGGAGATTTGGCAGCCGAGAGATTCGTCAAAGTTTCATTGGACTACTCTTACCTGTTCAATTGGGTACATCAAGCTCCGTTGTAAACAAAGGCCTACTTGATTGGGGTCTTTAGAGTCCTTCCTTGCTGCTTTGTGAAACTTTTATTTGTTTGTTTCTTAGTTTGTTTAATTTGGTTTGAGTTTATTTTGGTCGCCTTTAGGTTGGTTTGCTAGGATGGATATTAGCTTCGTTTGGAAACCCATTGAGAAAACGGACACAGATTTCTAGGTACTTTATGTGAGAGGAATTTTGTCTCGGCTTGCGTGAGAATGGGTTTTGGGGGTCAAAATGGGGTTCCTAATGGAAACCCAAACGAAGCCATTCTTAGTTTTTGTAATATCATTTTAATTCAATATGACGCTTTCTTGTTCGGCAGAAAAAAAAAGTATACGATTCTCATATCACACAAAATTTGCAAATATGATTCAACTCAATATTTGCCCATAACAATTGACCATTTTTTTTCAAGACTGGATTAATAAATACTCACCCCAAATGATCATTAGACAATAAACAATTGATTTTGTATAAAATAAAAGGATGAGATTATAGTAAGAGATGCATGTATGCATGTAGGAGGTGCATCTTTAAAGCAAGTTGAGAGACATAAGAAGATGAATTAAGTATATATTGGGCCCATTTGGGAATGTGGCAGAGAAGTATTTTTACGTAAATCGAAGTAAATAATGGAGGAGATTATCTCATTTTACGGAAAAATAGTTGAACGTACATTTAACTTTTCCAAACGTTGTCATAAACAAGCACACTAAAAAAAAAAGACAAAGGCATATCGTCCAATTCAAAAGGCATATTCTCCGACATATGCAAGTGAGTGAGTGATATAAAATCAACATTGGTGCCATCATCAATTTGTGTGGATTAGGATGTTTCATATTCATGTCTTTTTATCAACCACAACAACAACAACAAATAACGTAGCTGCTAATTCATTTGTTGCTGCTCACTGCATGCCTACATGTTGATGAACCCAAAAAAGATAAGATAACTCAGACTCAGCATAGAAATCTTATCAAAAGCTTAGTGATCGAGAAATGGAGAAGCTTGCTTTTGCCTAATCCACACACAATCCCATTATCTCTTTAAGGATTTCTTCGTCACCATTACTACAAGATAAGGATTTTTAATTTGCAATATATCAAATTTTAAGGGAGAAAATCCTCATCATTAGTTTTTTCTACCCGTTTTCATCGTAAAATTTAATACTACTTACTATCGTTATTATAAGATTCACTTTGTAATACAAATTTTATTATAAAATGGATTGTGTATTAAAAACTTGTGGTAGATTCAGAAGTAAGTTGGAACCTTGGCAAAGGGTCAATATATCCCATCGTTTGATTTGTAGCACTACGTTTTGTACC
Organism: Vachellia pachyceras; assembly: GCA_025593235.1. Lineage (NCBI taxonomy): Eukaryota > Viridiplantae > Streptophyta > Magnoliopsida > Fabales > Fabaceae > Vachellia > Vachellia pachyceras. The sequence goes on from JANTPZ010094097.1 coordinate 2,611, forward strand.
TTAAAGAAGAGACAACAAATTCGAATTGTGCAAACTGAGATATAAAGAATTTATGAATGTCTATATTATAATGAGCCGAACATAGGCTAAGTTGATGGAACTTGGCTTTATCCAACTAGCCTGAGTGCTTGTGGGACGATGATTTGCATTGAGGTTGATCCTATAACTTTAAACTAATTATGGATATATATATATATAAGTAAATATGTTTGAAGTATATCCGTTTTTATATGCCAGTTGAAGTAGATCCTTTTAAAGTCCTACGTTTAAAGTTTATTCAAGGTACTATTCGACACTAAATATATACATTTTTTAATAATAATTTAAATATTGATTTATTATATTGTGAAAGATACGATTCCTTTTGTTGTATGTAAACCGTGTTGGTCTTTTAGTGATGCCCTTGATGTATTTACTTTTGGGAGATTGAATTCAGTTGGCAATTCTTTTATATAATTTAACTTAGAGCGCCCAGCTTTCTAAATTGATATTATGGATTCATTGAGTATTTCAGTTCATTATTGTCTAATATATTTCTGTTTTTAGTTATTAAACATCATTTAAAATTAAGGAGATTTTACATCTTTAAACATGTTTCTTTTGCCCAAGTAATAAATATGTTTTTTAATATATTATATGAAGTTTGAGATAAACTATATATTATTTATGATTTATAACTGGTATAATTTGTGATGAATTTTATATTTTATCTTGTTATATTAATGATACGTTAATTCAATGAAATCTCATTATATATTAATTGATTTTAATTTTTCCCTTATCAGATATACCAAATAATCGAGGAGCAATGAATCTTTTACGAGAAGGATGCAGTCAATTTAGACATTTTTTCAAAATGTATTAATATAAGAATTAATTGAATTTTATATTTTTAAATTAATTTGTATGGTTTATAAACTGATATATATAATTTAATTATATAGATAAATAAATATTTTTAAGTGGGATAAATTATTTAATCTTCCTAATAAAAATTATCAAACTCTTATATTAGATACTAAAAGCGATAGTAAATAGCAAAATTTTGATTGTCTACGAAATAGATACACTGTTGGTAAAAATAAAAAACAAAGTACACCAAATTATATACCGTGAGGACCTGACACAGTCCAAACAATCCTAACTTGGCGGACTTAGCTTAGCACCTTTTCTTGTAATCTGAAAAAACACTAAAGCCGTTTGTCACTTTAATTAATAATAACTATAGTATGCTTTATCATAAGATTCTTCTTCTTCATCATCGTCATCATCTTCTTCGTCTTCATATAAAAGATAATTCCGATGCTGCCGGCTCCTAGTCCTTAAGCGTCCTTGAAGTCCATCTCTGATTGCAGTTCCCTAATATTTATAGGTAACACAATATAATGAGATTTCATATCTATAAGTAGTTGAGTAATGAAGAAGAAGACATCATACCAAAAAAAAAAAAAGAGGTTAATACAGCTCCTTAAGTTCGCTTTCATTTATTGTTTTGCTCCCTTTAGAGGCAAAATTATTCAGATTTTTGTTAGATTATGGGGATTAATGTTTTAAATAAAATAAAACTTGAGGGATAAGATCACTGGTTTTAAATTTGAGGAACCAAAACAAAAGATGAGGGGAAACTTGAGAGATAAAAAATTGTATTAACAGAAAAAACAGTGTTATTTTCCACGGTAAATAGCCAATTTCAATGAAAGAGATAAGAGAAAAGAGCCAACCATTTTGTGGCAACCTTCTTCAAACATCTCCAGAAATCCGGCAACCAGTCTATCAGCATTCTCAAGCCATTCACGACGGTGCATCTCAGCAGTTTTTGCTACCGTTTGTATCTGCAATTAAACAAATAAATCAAAATCCTGATTTTTTGCATCAAATAAATCTTATAATTGCATTAAATTACCAAGATTTTATCCATCCCCAACAAGTGAATCTTAGAGCACTTACTAAACATTTTTTTCCCTTTAACAACATAATTTTGTCTTATTGCCCTATGAAGTATGAACAATTTAAGGACATGGACAATTGTGGCATAGAAAAACTCAAAGTTTCCAAGAAGTCAAATGGTCCGTGATCATAAAATTTTACTTGTTTCATTAATACTGAAAACTGGTTGGTCTGTTTAACTGCGCCCAGATTTTACCAACTTGTTAACCGCTTTTAAAGAATAAATGATGCTGTATGATGCAAACAAAACATTGTCCCACTAATCCACATTGATATGGATTATACAATACTATCGAGTTTGATCAAAAATCAAATATTTGAATGAATTATTAATTAAAAGATCTCGTGATGATGTAAAAACATGTCAACAAAACTTACCTTCTCTCCCACTTTCTCTTGATGGCTCTTCACTTTCTCGCGCAACCTTTTAAGTCCCATATTCATTCTTAGCCTCTTCTCCTGCAAGTAGTGGATAAGATAACACAAAACTAGCTTGTCATCTTGCAATGAAAGGCATTGACCAACCGGCCGACCGACAAATAATAAACAGAATAAAAGATCAGCGAGAAATAAAGGTTTCCAAACCTTCACATAGCTGACACCTAGCTCCTTTCTGGAATAACCACGTTCTAAATTACGAATCACATACAGGTTGTAATCTCTGATAATTCTCATGATAACATCCGAAGTGGAAATCCCCTCAGTCCTCTCTGTTTCCTTGAATTTTCCAACTGACTTAACCTATGAACATAAAAGGCAACCAGTGTCAGCCGCAAGGCTTGAGAAATTTACAACTGCTACATGAGTATGTATTACTGGCTCAATGAAAATAGATTAGCATATTAAGGTAAATGTTAACTTCATATTCTAAATCACGTAACATAATAGAAAGGCAAGGCTTCAAGTAGTCAAGTTATGTGAAACTAGATGGGCATGTAAGTTCAGCTTTCACTAAAACTTACAAATTCATATACATCCTTTCCAGCTCCACTTGCATCAGCATAACTGAAGTATTATAATAGAAAAAGGAAAAGTTAGCGCATTGAAGAATGAGTGAGAACTTGAAGATGATAATGGTACATCACAAAATACAGTTAAGAAATAAAATTTTTCATCCATAAGGCCCCTTGAACCAGGAAAATTCTTTTTTGTGAAGCATAGGTATCCTTCTATTTGAGAATTCAAGTTGCCGTCGAACACTAAACTTATATATGTATCTCATGAGGATTCAAACTTTGATTCGTCGTGTATGTTGTGAGGGACAAGCCCTTCAGGTTGATCCAACGCCCGTTGGTGGTCCCGAAATGAAAGGAGTTAGCTTGGGGTAGGTTGGACTTACGGAAGAGAATCATGTGCCACATAGTCGATTTGATGCTTGTCAAGGAATTCCTGTGTGATAACCCAAGGCGCATCTGGAATAACTTCGTCAACCCACCTGCAGCGAGTATAATACAACAGGCTCAATGACTAGATAAATTTTTGGAGGTAATAAAAGAAAATAAATTTTTTTAATCTTTATATCAACCAAAAAAACTGTTTTTGAAGTGTAAAAATTCAAGAGCTGAACTCCAATTCATCACGCATTTCATGAAGTGTAGCTGTAGAACTGAGATGAGATCTTGTGGGAAGATTAATCTTCATCTCTTTGTAGTTTTAACTCGATTAGAATCAAGTCATTACATTTTGATTCGACACAACTCAATCTTTAAACTTTTATCTTAGTTGTAATTCAGTTATGAGCTTTAACTCACTTCAATCTAGTTCTAATGATTTCAATCATTTTATAATTTAGTCCCTAGGTTTTCAAAAAAGAAGAAATCGCAACACACTACATATATATATATATAAGATAAAGGTAAGAGACTCAATTATAAAATGATTAAAACTATACGGATTGAGTTGCAGTATATCAAAATTTAGGGACTAAGTTACAACTAAACTAAAATATATGTACTAAATTACAATTGAATAAAAAATATAAGGATTAAAAGATTAATTTACGATTTTCTAATTTCTAATAGTCGGGCATTAGATAAATGGATAGTTTAGAGTAGTAGTAAGATATTCGTGTTAAATGAATCACAACTAAATTGGAAAAGTAAACGAGCCTGCAGTGTCGAAGAGACTCGTAGCGTTCCTTCTCGGTCATGACAGTTTTGCCTTTATATTTGTTGGTGACCTCGTCATTGCAGCATCCAACAAGGAGATAAGTGTTTGGAAACCTTCAATTAAGGAAAAAAGGAGATAGATTACTACATGATTGCTCAAACAACATCTGCTTTGTCAAACAAAGTATATTTTTTGCCTTTACATATGTTATCGGATAAAGCCACACACACAGTCTACAAGGAGCCACTGTTTCTAATATAACTTAGGGTATGTTTGAAGTTCTTAATTCGTATTTTGTAGGTTTTGCCCTTGGGCATTTTGTTCTTTCTTTTCTCAATACAAATTCTACATTCATCAGAAGAACATGGGGTTACCATGGCAAAATACCCATATAAGCAGATACGGTATATATACAGATACCAAAACAGTGTGGACTCCACACAAAAGTAAGGATCATATCATTTCTACAGTTCAATATATTAACGGGGTTGGTTCTACCAGGAGGTCAGCCTGTCACAATGTGACGACCCGAATCTCCGATAGGAAAGATACTCGTATTTAATGGGTAACAATACAAATTCTCCATTCATCAAAAGAAAAGTGGTTAAGATGCAAAATACTCATAAACTTTTAAAATATGAGTAAAAATGTTAGATGTTTAGATATAAGCTAGCGCGAGGCAAAAACATTGTGGGCCACCAAAAAGTAACAACAGAAAGTATACTTATAATGGATGCTAACGGGTATCATTGGAAAAACTTGCTTTAGGTTCAGGGGTATCTTTTATTTTCTGAGCAAAATCTCAGGGGATCATGATTTCGAGCGAAAACTTATTTCCAACTAAAGGTTAGGAGTACAGATTAAATTTAACGGTGACATGAACCAAGAGAAGAACCAAAACAACAGATTATGCTGTTGAACCTGGAATTTGAACTATAAGCTCTTCTGAAATAAGCATAAACAGAGAAGACGAAGGAAGGAGAAGAGAGAATTACAGCTTCTTGGCTTGCTCGAGAGAACGAGCATGAGCGAAGTGAAAAAGATCGTAAATCCCGTCAGCGTAAACACGGACTGGTCTCTCGGCGGCGCCAGATTGCGTAGCTTCATCGGATTGCCTGTGATCTTCCATCTCAATCTCCCTCTCTCTATGTGTCTCTAGCTATGAGCGAGGGCTTATTTTAAAGCGCCAGAATCCGACTACTACTCCGACTCCAATTGCAGGAATTGCCGCTTTTGGATTTCGTTTCAAATATTTATAATATATTAATAGTTTTTAAAAATTCGGTATCTAATCCAAATACAATAATCAGATATCCGTCTATACAGATATTCCTTTTATATGATATAAAATATAATATACGGTGGGGATATTTTTATAATTCATATTTTTTATTTATGAATATATTATAATCAAAATAGAATCAGATCTTAGTATTTAAAGTCGGTTATGATTATTAGAAGATATTATTAATCATTAAGGGCATTTAATTCTGATGCTCCCACATTGTATATAAATACAATTTGCTCTCACATTATATACCCTTATCTAGTTATGAAGAATACAATATGATACCATTCATAGAAGTGATGCTCTGATACTATTTTATTCTTTTATTTCAATCTGTTCTATTCTCAAATTCCCTCGTTTTATAACATTATCATTATTTTGTTGCACACTCCTTGTATCATCCAATTATCCACGCACACGTGTGTATACATAATTCAAATCCTTCTTATTTTATGTACATAGTTATACCTTATATCATTATTTAGTTGGGCAATTCTTTTATCATCAAATTATCCACACACACGTGTGTGTAATTCAAATCTTTATTATTTTATCTATATGGATATTCCTTTTATCATTATTTATTTTATTTTACTTGTTTGAAAAGCATCGATAATAAATAATGATCAATGAACAATTGGAAAGCAATAGAAGATTTCTGGGCGAGAGGGGGGAGGAATTACTTCCCTCTACTCGCTGCTTCAGTTCGTTCATGTTCTGTTCTCGGGGGTTATTGGTAATTTGATGGGTAGAGAGCAAACCCATTCACAGCTGCAATACCCAAATTGTGCTTGTTTGAGAAGTTCGTTTGGAGAAATGAGTTTACAGATTCTGAGGCATTTTATGGATTTAGAGATGATTTTACGGATTTTAATATGGGTTTTATGGATTTCGAGATGATTTTTACAGATTTCGAGATAGTTTTATCTCGGCTTACGTGTACTATTTTGGGAACGGTGTTCCCAAACAATCGCAAAATATATATGTTTGATTTTTAAAATTTACATTAACTTTTAAATTAATTCTTTAATTTTATAAAGTATACTTTAATGGTTTGAAAACAAATATGAATTTGAATTGAATAATAAAAAATTCTATTAAAATAGAAAATCTAGGGAAAAAATTGTAAATATCTAATCCGTTTTAAACATAAAAATGTTGAGAGATTTAAAATAAAATATCTTCAAGGTATCAATAAAAAAAGAAAAAAAACAATTTATCTATATCATCTGTCTCCTATGTCATACAGATTTTTATTTGTTTAAAAAAATTATTTAATGATTTAAAATATTATCTCTAATTTATAATTTATGTTAGAATATGTTTATAATTATATCGATTAGTATGTGATATTATATATGCTACCGCGTCATTTCAAGATACAAGCCCAGTTTACTTTTTTTTTATAGGAAAGAAGTTAGACAAACTTGTTTAAGAGCTTTTTTGTCACCACTTCCCTGAAAATTAGGTTGGAATTTAAAATTTAGGTTTTGTTGAAGTACAAAATTTTTTTCAAAACCCAGATTTCAAAATCTTTTCTATCTACTTTTTACTTCGAAATCCGTAAAAATTAATAGTTTCTCAAACATAAATCACTTTCCAAAACATAGGTTTTGCCACGGAATCTGTAAAAACTATTTTCCAAAACCTAGGTTTTGCCTCAGAATCTGTAAAAAGTATTCTGAAAATGAGATCCAAATAAGTAAACTATATATATTATGAAATACTTATTTATATAATTAGATTATATATAAATTTATTTAACTCATTTATCGTCCCCAAAAAAGTTAACTAGAATTTATATTTAATACCGAAAGAAGTATATATTGGGCTTGTTTGGGAAGTCCGTTGCGAGAACGATCACAGATTCCGAGATAAATATGTGAGAGAAATTTTATCTCGGTAAGCGCATGAATAAATTTTGGAGAGGCAACAAGCCCATTAATATTTCTTAGTTAACCACATGTATTTTTTTATTGGACACAGTTCTATTTGAGATGCTGGGTTTGTTTGGCGGAGCATTTGAAAAAGCCAAACGCATGTTCAACAGTGTTTTCCGCAAAATGAGATAATCTCTTTCTTATATTTACCTTGACTTGCGTAAAAGTAAGTTTTTTACCGCGTTTCCAAACGGGCATACCAATGAACACTAGATATGGGTACATCTTCCACCGTTTGATTCAAAACTCGATTTAACATATTACACTGACTAGGATCTCGGTCAAATTCAACCGTGTTAATATATTACTAATCTTTATTACTAGTAGTATTTTTTTTTTTTAGTATTCTGTTACCACCAGGGGCCTCTAAACTTTTTCCCCAAACAACCAGAAGCACCTGAGAAGAGAACCCATGAGGACAGAATCTAAACCTGAGAAGAACCTGAGAAGCATATTTTTATTCGTTGTTATTAGACTTGTTTGGAGCAATGTAGTTAAATGCACGCTTAATAATGTTTTTTATAAAGTGAGATAATCTTCTTCATATATTTATCTCGATTTATGTAAAAATACTTATCTAAGTCGTTCCCAGCCCATTGAAAGTTGAAACCTTACCCACTTGCCAATTAAATATTGGGGGAGATACCAATGGACGTTTGGTAGAGTTGGTAAGGGCTACTACTAGCATTCCTCAGAGCGACGGTTCGAAGCCTGGAGAGTGATAGTCGAGATAATTAACGCAACCTCAAAGAGGTTGTCCTATCGGTACCTCGCTACCACCGTAAGGTCTCCTCGCTGGGGTCCGTATTAGTCTGTGACGGGTAATGAACTCAGGATACTTCAGGATACCGGATGGTTTATATTCAAAAAAATTTTGGGGAGATATAGCAGAATAGGAGGACCTAGGTAAAGACCTACTATCTTTATCTTAATATTGAATGCATGAAAAACAAACAATAACCGTATATAGGTCACATATAAATACTTAAGCGTATAAAAGACTTTTTGCAAATTATTTTGCAGCAACAACAAGAGAATGCGCCCGTTAAGGGCCTCTGGTTAAGTTTTTCTTTCTTTCTTTTTTTAAATTCGGCCTCTTTACACATTATAAAAATAAAATTATATTTATATTATATAAGTAAATTTATGTTGTATATAATGTGTATTTTTTATTCTTATATTATAATTTGAAGATATAATTATATTTATATCCTATATATAAATTTATATCATATTTTTATTATTTTTATTTTGGATAATTTATATAATTTTAACCTATTTTTGGCTTATTTTTCCACCTACGGCTTGTTTTTTTAAAATCATATCTTTTAACAAGCTCTAGGTTGGGCCAGACCCTTATACAAGTGAAGCCCAGGTCCAAAAAAAAATGTTTGTGATGACCCACATGCAAAACTCTTGCAAAAGAGACCAAGTGCGTTAAGTATAAAATCTGACATGATCCACCCATCGTCCGTGGGTTCAACTGGCAAAGGTATTGAATACTCTCACCAAAGGGAGAGGGTTCGATACCGGGGAAGGTCACTTTGTTGTGGCTTCAGTCGCGGCGCTTGGGGAGGCATCCTAGCTCCTGGGTGCTTAGGTAAACGCCTGAAGGTAATTGACGGTTCGCCCTGCCCAACATTGGTATGACCTAAGAGGAAGGGAGATTTCGCCCTGCCCTTGGCTTGTGGGTGAGCTCAACCCCCTGCCTAAAATTTTTGTACCAAAAAAAAAAATCTGACATGATCCGATCTGACTTGTTTCCATCTAATAGTAGAGAAAATATGACTGAAGGCTTTTGGAAACTCTTTTTATGGCTTGTTTGCCATTACTTCTTGAAACCTAGGTTTAGTTTTAAAATTTAGGCTTTGGTTGTCCAAGTCCAAAAAATTTTCTAAAAAGCTTTTTTGGTTACAAAACCTCGATTTGAAACTTAGGTTTTCTCTTTCCTATTTTTTGATCTTTTTCCTACTTTTTCCTCATCCCTCTTTACCACTTTTTTCTTTCTTTCTCTTTCCTACTTTTTCTTTCTTATGTTTCATCTTTTCTACTTTTCATTCTTTCTCTTTCCTCTTTCTTACGTACGCCTCGGAATCCGTAAAAGTTAATAACTTCCCAAACATAAATCACTTTTCAAAACCTAGATTTTGCATCGGAATATGTAAAAACTATTTTCCAAAATCCATTCTCTAAAATCTAGGTTTTTACTCGGAATCCGTAAAGGCTATTATGAAAATAAGATCCAAATAAACCTTTAGAATAGCTTTTACAGATTCCGAGGTAAAATCTAGATTTTGGAGAATAGCTTTTACGGATTTCGAGGCAAAACCTAGGTTTTAAAATATTGTGTTTGGGAAGTTATTAACTTTTACGGATTTTGAGGTAAAAAGTAAGTTGAAGAAGGAAAGAGAAAAAAATAAAAAGTAGGAAAGAAAAAAATCTATTGAAAGAAAGTATGCGATTTAACAAGAAAATAACTTTTTTTAGAATCTAGGTTTCAAACCGAGTTTTTGTATTCAAAATAAATTTTCTAAAAAATCAAGTACTTAGACAAAACTTGAGTTTTGGAATAAAACTTAGGTTTCAAAACCAAAATTATGTTTCAGGATTTGAAGCCAAACAAGCTCTAAGAGTATACTATTTGCGGCATGGTTTTATTCTTGGGTATGTATGTACTGAATATTTATTATTGATTAATACTTCTAATTATTGAGGCCGAATAATATTTAATAGTTATATATATGGTAATAACTGGGTTGATACATGGTAAAAAGATAACTAGGTTAATATATATTCCTTTTAATGACGAAAATGTTCATTAAGAAAAGAAATGGAGTTGTGAGCTGTAACTTTTTTCTTGAAGAGGCAAATCAAATTCAATGTTAACGAGTATTACAATTTGCAAAGCATATGACTAAAAGGTAGAATATAATTGGGTTCATAAATGTCAGTTGATAATATTGAAAGTCAGTTGTATAGAAACTAATTGTATAAAATTTTATAAAAAATGCAAATACAAATGACTTTCCATATTATGTAATTGAGATTTCACATTATGCATATGCAACCAACCTTTTACATTATACATGTCTCATTTTTTAATTACTTTTTATCAGGTTTTTCTCTAATTCTCCCCTACTAAAAAAAAGTCTTTATCTTTAATTTTGAAAAAAATTATATTCTTTTGCATGTCTTTTGCATGTCAGTCACTCACCATTTTTAAATAATAAAATCATTATGAAGAAACTTACACATTTTGTTTTGTTTGATGTTTCCAATCAAGTCCAAGCGGTTGTGTCCTTCTGAGAATATTTCTATAAATACTGATAATAGCATGCCGTGATTTACTATATCCAAGAATGAATGACAAGCAACACTTGCGTGCTATTATTCTCCTAATATAAAAGCATACATTCAGATTATATATTCATGTGAATCAATTCTGTAAATATGATTTAGAGATATATGACATGATTTATGATAATTCTCTAAATTTTATTGTATTTAAAATATATTTTTGATATATTTAGAGGATTATTAATATAATTTTTAAAGATTTTAAGTTTAAATTAGTAAATATATCAAATAATACATTATTTTAGGGATTGATCAAATTATAGATGAGAGTAATAATTTAAAACTTTTAGAAATTTTTATTTTTATTTTATTTTTTTATTTCGTTGCTTTTAGAAAGCAATAGAGAGGGAATCTCAATAAATCAATAGATAAAGAAATATTACAAGAAAAAGAAATGAAGATTGATGGTTTTGGCCTATTGTGCAATAGAGTTCTTTCGGTAAAACAGTGGAGAAGTGCTTTTACCATTTATGAGATAAATATGTAAAGGAAATTATCTCATTTTACTAAAAAATATAGTTAAACATACTTTTGGGGTATTGAGAACCTTTTCTAAACTTTTTATGTATAGTAAAAAAAAGCGCACAGGAGATGGAAAGCTGCGTCATCGTCCTTCTCTCCTTATTCATTATCCTCCGTCCCTCTCTCTTCATTGATGGTAACTTGGTCTTTTTCCATTAAATTATCAACGCGTCATTGTTTTCCAGATTACGTTTGAGGTAATTAATATGAGGTTTGTTTGAAATTACGGTTCTAAAAATTAAACACATGTTTAACAGTGTTGTTTATAAAATGACATAATCCCTTCTATATATTTAATTTACGTAAAAGTATTTCTCTATAGCTTTTCCAAACGGGCCCATGGTTGAATCTGAGTCAACAATGAGGATAACGAATGGCTAAATCTTATGCCTCGTTTGGTACACTGGAATTGATTTTGATGGAAATGGAAATTGATATGAATATAGAAATGGAGGTGGATATGGAAATGGATATGAGCTTTACAAGTACGTTTGGTATGTCATGGAAATGGAATCCTATTTTTACATAAAAAAGACTAAAATGCCCTTTTATGTTTAAAAAGTAAAAAAAATATAAAAACGTCTTCGTCTTCGTCGCTGAGGTTGCCGTCACCGTCTTCGTCGCTGGAGGTCGTCGTCGCCGTCACTGGAGGTCGTCGTCTTCATCGTGGCCAAAGACAAAGCCTTCATGGTCGAAGACGAAGGCGAGCTCGAAGACGATGGCACTGTGCTCGAAGACGAAGGCGTCGCCGAAGATATATCGAACGGTCGAACCCATCGTGCTCGAAGATGAAGCTATCGCCAGAAGTAGATGAAGCCGTCGCCGGAGGTGCCATCATCGCTCGCATGTCACAGGATGGTCGAAGACGGCGAACGGATGTGAAGGGCAAAAATGGAAAAAATGGATTCCATAGAGCTGGAATTGCAAAACTGAGGTTGAGAGATGGAATTGAAAAAGTGAGTTTTTGTTCCATCCAACCAAACATGCATGTATGATGGAATTGGGCTCCATTTCCATTTCCATGTGCCCAATTCCATCATACCAAACATGGCATTAGTGTTTCTGGGAGATGAGATCTTAATTTGAGTTTCTTAAATTTCTGAAGGGTTTTTATTCAATCCTTCTACTTTTTGCCGATTAATCCTTACAATTTACTAATTATTTTGAATTCATTGTACACGTTTGATTCCAAGTAGTAAAGACATAGTCAAATCAATTTACATTTAATTTTAATATACAGTTTTTTAGCAAATTACACAAGTGGCATTTTAATTTTTATGGAAGGTTTCCACATTTTTTTATGATAGATGAAATAATTACAATATGTATAATTTTAATAAAATTTGGAAAAGTTTGAATTAATTTTAAAAATAGAGGAGAAATTATTATATAATTATAATTACAGAAATTATTATTCATAAATTAAATTTATTGACTTCGCTTGATCCTTTTACTTTTAATGAAGAGGTTGGACGTATCATATCATAGAGATTGGAGTTGTACATTTCCAAGATTTGTTAATATATTCACAGCAGAGAGGATGCCTTCACCCACTTTAAATTATTGGACATTATTTTTAAAAAATCATTTATAAAGTCATATCTTTATATTTAATGTTAAAGACTTAATTATTTGTACTAATAAATAGCACTAAATTCTAAAATATCAGGATATTAGGATGAATTTTTTAAGGAAAATTGGGTCTTCGAATATGATTTTTATATTATTTTATTTGATAAATGTAAGAATTTTTAAAATAAAGGTAAACGAATAAATACAACATGTCTAATCTAATTATAAAATTTTAATTGGAGTAAAGAATAATACGTGACTACATTGTCCAATCTCCACTATCATGCTCCGTTTGATATGCGGAACTGATTTTGATAGAATTGGAAGTGTAACTGTAATTGGAAGTGGGTTTTAAAGTATGTTTGGTATAACTATGGAAGTATGATGTAAAATACTAAAATACCCTTAACATTCTTTTTCACCAAAAAAAAATATGCTTAAAAAAAAGAAGTTGTAGATCGCTCGTTGCCATCGTCTCCCACCATCGTCGCAGATCACTATCTCCGCCGCCCACTCCTACCTTCGTCGTCGTTGTCGCAGATGGCATAGTTCGCAGTGAAGAGCATGGCGAGGAAAGTGAAGAAGGTGATGGGAGAGAGGTCGGTGTAAGCCACGTTAGCTTCCTTCAGAGCCTCCCATAGTTGCAGAGCCATAGAGCTTTGCAGTGTGCTGGTTTCAGCATCACAGTGTTACTAGGCTCTTGGGAGACCTCCAGCGTGCCAGATCTCTGTTGAAGAACTCCAACGCAGATGGAAGACCTCGTCATCGTTATCACAGATCTCGCAAATGATCGCCTACTTTCGTCGTCGTCGTCGCCAGAGAAGAAGAACTCCGTCGTGCCAGACCGTCCTCCGTCGCTCACCTCCGTTGAAGCCATCAGCTAGCCGTCGCCAGAGAAGAAGAAGACCACCCACCGTCACCGCCACCTCCGTCGCCACTTCCATCGCAGATGGAGAGGGTGAAGGGTAAAAGAGTCCAGCCTCAATTCCATGGAACTGGAACTGGAATTGGGTTCTAAGGGGGGAGGTTGGAACCCAGTTCTAATGTTTTTGGGTTCCATGGAACCCACTTCCATGATACCAAACAAGCCAAAATCCCACTTCCACCCTCAATTCCACTTCCATCTATCCAGTTCCATCCTACCAAACGCAGCATCAGTTATTTTCTTTTTATTAAACTTTTTTAATAACATAATTGGAAAATATTTTTAGAGAGAATTACTTTAAAGTCATACGCTATGAATTAATTAATTACTCTAAGTTCCCAAGAAGTTTTTAATGGTAACTGTTTCACTTGTCAATGATGCTCCTGACTTGTTATTAACAACCTCTTAATTAATTCGCTATCGCGGGACCTAAACGCAATTCTCTCTATTTTTATTCCATGCCGTAGCTTCTTTAAAGTTCGTGCATTTATTTTTTTTTTTGGGTGAACAGTTTGGAAAGAATGAATTTAAGAACATTAGAAGGAAAAGCAAGATCATTGGAACAACTAGCATTAAGCGGGGTGGCTATGGTCCCAACATTCTTCAAAATAGAGGCATGCTCCTTCAATGTCGTCCCCTCCTTCATCGTCAAACGGACACGTGGCACCATCACAATCCTCCTCTGGTGGACACTTATGATTGTCCCATTTGTTTTTCTTGGTATTGTGTATGTTTGGGAACGCGGTAGAGAATTACTTTTACTGAAGTTGAGGTAAATATGTGGAGGATATTCTCATTTTGCAGAAAAACACTGTTGAATGTATATTCGTTTTTCAAAATGCTTTATTAAACAAACTCATTATTCCTTTCCTACTGGCAATATGCGGGTGGTGTCAAGTAATAAGGTGATAAGTAAAGTATCTTTCCTATATGAGGTTTGGTTCTAAAACCCGATTAAGTATTAATTTTAATACTTTCACCTAATTTAAGTTATACAAATATCAAAAGTGAAGAGAGACTATTCTTAAAACGAGGGACTATGAACAAGAATAAAATGTTCCCATTTCATTCAATTCTTCCCCCTTCCTTTATGCTATGTTTGGTATGGTAAAATTGGGAGGTGGAATTGGAAATGGAATTTATTTCCTATGTTTGGTACGGTGGAATTGGGGGGTGGAATTGGAAATGGAAATGGAATTCAAAATGGGTAGAAATGAATTCCATGATGTAACACATGGAATTGTATTCAATTCCATGGAATTGATTTTTGACCCCTATTTTTTTATATATTTATATTCATTTCCATCCTCATTTCTATTTCCATCAAAATCAATTCCAACGTACCAAACCAGCCATTAATCTCTCCCAATTGGTCTTTCTAATTTTTTTCTTTTCCCTCTTTCATGGAATCATGTGTGCCAGACGTCATTTCTGACTACAGTAAGTTTTAACTTTCAATATACTAATGGCATGTGTGAAACATACACTTATATGGTATGTGTGTGCGTGTAAATATATAAAGACAAAGCAATCCCTTTCAAGACTTGTTCAACTTTGCCTCATTTAAATGGCTCAAGGAGTCTATTGTTATGCGCCTTTTTAATTTGTTTCTTTCTAATATTAAAGAGATTCCTCCAATAGATCATAGCTCGTACCTCATTATTTTGAATCCACGTCCCTAATGGGGATTTGTGAAATTTTCACTATTATAATCTATTTGGACTTAGGGTTTAGGGTCATCTAGATTATTGATTAACTTTAGAGCTTTAGGGTACGTAACTTTAGGATAACTTTGTTGGGTGTATTTAGAAATCTGTTGGGAGAAAGGAGTGTTACGAATTCTTAGAATAATTTATGGAATCCATGAATAGTTTACAGATTGCAAGATGGTTTTGTTTTGGTTGCTTACACCATTGAAAAGAAGTTCTTTCCGAACATGCACATTATAGTCTTGGCATGCATGAATAACTAGTAGTTCCAATTATAAATTACTTCTTTTTCTATATGTGTGATACTTTGATTTGTAAACTCTCTGACAGCTTGGAGTAATTCTTTTGTGAATGACATGTAACTCTAAAATCTCTTCCATTTATACATGAACTACTTGTGACTGTATTGTTGATTATCCCTAAATTTTGATTACATAAAACTCTTACATTTACCATCATGAAACCATACAAATATAAACAAATAATAGATATCATGCTTATCTCTATTATTTGTTTTTTTTCTAACTTTCACAGACCAAATAATGATACTTAAGTTTTTACATATGTGTTAAATTTATAAAATTTCAAAGCATGGACTTATTAAAGAATGTGTATTAAAATTTATTTTAGGTACTTGATGCAGTTTGACCCTAAATAAAATTCACAAACAAACTTTGGACTTGTTTGAGAAGGCCGTTGGGAGAACGATTACAGATTCTAAGGTAAATATGTGAAAAGAGTTTAGTCTTAGTAAGCGCAAGATTGGATTTTGCCATTTAATTACTTAACTTATATAACACTCTATTTAAAGAACAACTTCTTTTTTTAATGGAAAGACGTGTGTGCATATATATATATATATACAGAGAATAAGAATACCACATTAGTCTTTACTATAAGTCCACTTTTAGGGAAATAAATCCACTTAGAGATTTTCAATGACTGTTTTTTTTTAATTTTACCCTTATTAATAATTCTTACTAGAGACTGGGGGAGAGAGACATGGAAGAAATATATGAGAATGATTTGTGAACGTGTGTTGTGTGTAGAGTAGAGAAAATCTTTTAATAAAGATAAATGTAAACATTTTATCAAAGTGAATTTAAGGACTTAACTAATAATCTTTAACATGTAAAAATGCCATTTCCATCTTCCTTAGGAAATTGTAATACTGATTCAGAGCAGTAATTGATTGCCCCCATAAATACCCTCCTCAACTTCTTCCCAAACTCACACTGATATTAAACCTCACAACACCTTCTTCCGTCTCGCTCTCTCCCTCTCTGTGTTCTCAACCCTAACTTCCCTCTAAAGCTGTTTGGTGGTGTCGCCGCTGCTTGTGCTGTTTGACGATGCGTTGACAAAGATGTGGAATGTGGTGGAGGGGTTGAAGCCGGTCATATTAACGGTGGTTGTTCAAATAGCATACGCCGGCCTCAATGGCTCTGTTATCATTCCTGCGCTTACCGAAACAAAATTCCTCTCACATATTTACCTCGGAATCTGTGTCCGTTCTCTCAACGAGCGATCCAAACGCAGCTAATGTCGTGTACAAGCTTGCCGTCAACGATGGCATGAACCTCCGAGTCGTTGTTGCTTATCGCTTTATGATCGCTACTGTCTTCATTGCTCCTCTCGCTCTCTTTCTCGAAAGGTATGTATATGCGTTTACTGTGTTTCTATTTGCATGTTACGTTGAAATTAAGCCTTTTAAATTCGGTGGTAATGGCGGAAAGAGTTGCGAGCAATATAGATTTAATGGTAATTTATTGATTTGCAGGAAGAAGAGACCAAAGATGACCTCCAAGATACTGTTCCAAACGTTTCTTTCCGGCTTATTTGGGTAAATAGTTAATTACTACCATTTTGTGCTCTTTTCTGTTCATATTGGAATAACTAGTTATATATATATAGTATGAATTCTTTTTAATGACAAGTAGAAGGTTCAATATTTTTTTTTAAAAAAAGAACACACGCACATATATTATATAAGCCTATGACTAAAAGCTAGATTCAGATGATATAATTTTAGATGACATATAAATCGAATAAAATAACTAACATTGTGATGCGCGCGCACACATATATATAATAATTATTACATAGAGGAGCGGCGTCACAAAACTTATACTTGGAAGCATTGGCTTTAACTTCAGCAACATTTGCTTCAGCCATGTACAATCTTATTCCAGCCACCACCTTTATTATGGCCGTCTCCTTCCGGTGAGATTGATTCCGATCGATCCTTACAATTATAAGTTTCTTTCTAATTT
>JANTPZ010094098.1:0-11480 GCA_025593235.1 Vachellia pachyceras
TATGTTCTAAATAAGGTGCAGTCAAGATTAAATAATTGGAAAGTCAATTCCCTTTCTTTTGCGGGAAGACAAACGCTTATATCATCAATAATCCAGGCGATTCCCATTTACCCTATGCAGACTTGCGAGCTTCCTGGATCAATCTGCGAAGATATAGAGCAAAACACTAGGAGCTTCTTATGGGGCTCAACAAGAGAAAAGAAGAAGACACACTTGGTTGCATGGGAAGATGTATGTCGAGTTAAACAGAAAGGTGGCTTGGGAATGCGTCACCTAGCTCTCCAAAACAAAGCGTTTATGATGAAAGCGGGATGGGGTTTAATAAAGCACCCAGAAGCCCTCTGGGTTCAAGTAATTCACAACAAATACCATTGTGGCACAGAATTGCTCCCTAATATAGAGGTTAAACGTCCTGGCTCAACCTTGTGGAGGGGTATACGAAATAATTGGGAGAAGGTTACTCAAAGAATAGAACACGTAGCCTTAAGAAATGGGGAGAACGGTGTTAGATGGAAGCTTGAAAAGCATGGTAATTTCTCACTGAAATCAGCTTACTAGATGTTAACCCAAGATGAGACCCTGTCCAGTCCCATATGGAATAAAATATGGAAACTACAGATATCTCAGCGGTGTAGATCCTTCTTATGGCTGGCAATCAAAAACCGTCTACTAACGAATCATGAGCGGGTGCGGCATGGGATAAGTAAGGTGGAGTCCTGTATTTGGTGTGATCACCATAGGGAGGATACTCTTCACGTCCTCCGAGACTGCCCCCAGACCAAAACTCTATGGATATCTGTTATTAAACCATGCTATATGGATAGTTTCTTCAATTATAGCCTTTGGGAATGGTTCTCTCTTAATCTTAAGGAGAAGCTGGGTATGAGAGAGGAACATTGGAAGGAACAATTTGGATTAATATGCTGGTTTCTATGGAAACGACGGAATGAATGAATCTTTGAGAATTCCATTCAGAGCACTGATCAGATCCAGATAAGAGCTAATGCATTGCTCCAAAGCCTCACAGTGGCAAAAGCAACGTTACATAACTCTAATTTTCATGGTGTAGGGAGAGAGATAACCTCTGATACCGAGGTATCAGAAGAAAGGTGGACGGTTGTACAAGTGGATGGTGCTGCTTGTCTCACATCCGGCCAAGCGAGCTGTGGGGGAATTATAAGGGACCAATAGGGTGCAGTTCGTGAGGCCTTCTTGCTGAACATTAGAGCAGGAGATGCACTTTTTGCTGAACTTTGGGCTTGCTGTATGGGTATACATCATCCTTGGGATGGTGGGTTCAAAAAAGTTATAGTACAGAGTGACTGCCTCGAGGCAATCCAATTAATAAAGGAAGGAACAAACGATCTACATGCATATCACGAGCTTATCATGCTAGGCCATAAGATGCTCAGTAGAGAATGGAGTATAAAGATACATTACTGCCAACGAGATCGAAAACTTGTAGCAGATTCCTTAGCGAATGAAGCATTGTCACGTACAACTGGGCTCCACTTTTTGCCCTTACAATACCCTCTTTCATTGGTACCTTCTAGTATATAGTAGATTTATTTTCATTCTGTATCCAAAAAAAAAGAAGAAGAAGAAGCAATGCATGCTATTAGTTTCCTTTCTTGGAAAGTACACTTATTCCGTTGTTAAACATAAGCTCAAGAGTCAAGAACATCTGAGTATAACAACAAATGGAACCACCTCAAGGATGTAAAAGGCAATGTCAAATCTTCACTCAGCACCATAATGCAGTGCTTCAAGGGCATTTCTGTGAGACTTGGACCCATTCCTCTCATAAATATGTCGATATCTGTAATTTCATCATTCTTTCTCTTTATTTTCTTCTTTTTTATCTGAACCTTTCTCGTTCTTTTCAGTGTTTAATACCTTTCTCGTTCTTTTCAGTGTTTAATCCTTTCTATTTCATGATTTTTACAATATATATCACATTTAATCTTGTATATTCAACCTCGTTATAGTTCCTTTTCAGTAAATGGAAATTTCCTGTATGATTTGATTTCGGTTCATCACTGCTACTTTTGTACCTGCTTTGTAATTATTACATCGATGTTGGCTAAATTCCAGCATTATTAGATTTAATAATAAGAATAATTCTTTTAGCATAACTTTTTTTTTCATCTGCAAAGTTTGAATCACTGAGTTTGTTTAAGAGAAATAAAATTTCTTGCACTCGATCTGAGTATCATTCATTGTATTTCATCATTTCACCAAGTATATGATTTTATTTTAATTCCATTATTCTATGAAATCTTAGGCGTGTGACTCAATATTCAATTTATCCATCCAGTTGATATATTTAATAGATATAGTTAAGATTTAGAGTATGGTTACCATTTTATGTGCCACAATCGAACCTAACATTTTTAAGTTTTCAATAATTATGATAGTAATTTAATAAAAACGATAAAAAAAATTGAAGGAAAATTTATAATTTTGTTTCATATTATAATTTTACTCAAATTTCCCATTTTTATTTTTCTTTTTAGTAGTTATATAAATTACATAACCTTAATTGTAAAGGTTGTTATTTGAATAAAGGAAAAGGTAAGGGAAATAAGAAAGGAAAAAGCTAATCATTTTTGTTCATGAGACACAATTAAGGAGTTACTTGTAATTCCCATGCTCTTTACAAACGTACTGTTCAACAAAGTTAAACCTTCGCTGCTAAGGTAATTGATTTATTTAATTTATTTAGTAAGAAACGTAGTACTAATTATAACATTATTTTAATTTGTCATTACATGCATGGACATGTACTCTCAAAACCTGACATGGCTATAGCCAGCTCAATATTTGCATACGTGATTTTTTTCCATTAAAATTTCTAAACATTATTCAAAGCATTAACTTCCCCTGCATGCAAGTTTTATATTTGTTATTTTTATAAAAATATGTTTTAATAAGTGGGATCATTAAATTAAAGTTCACTTCTGGTAAAAAAAATTAAATTAAGCTCACTAAGATTAGAATAAGTTTCACGACTAAACAGTAACATGAACAAATCTTTGTATTCTCCCTCCCTGAAAATATAATGCATAGTTTTTTTAATATAATACACATATTAGAACTATATGGTATTTTAAAATAACTTTAAGAAAATACCCCAATTTAGTGAGTTTTGTCATATTCCTTAAAAATAATCTTTTTTAAAAAATGCCCCTGCAAATTTGAAAAGGAAAAATTCATATAAGTCAAACTGGCAATGCAAGTTCACTTATAAATGAAAAGTTACGAGTTCAATCTACTTGTAATTTGAAATAGTTACGTTGTCAGTGTTTACCGGCAGTTTGCCTCTTTTAAATCACACAACCATATGATTAAACAAATTAAATTTCTAATACACTCGGGTTATAAATTTTATAATTGGGTCCAACAATTTTTCTTAATATATATCATATACCAAAATCATAATTTTATGAAATGATGATTATAGAATTATTGATGATGGCATACTCCATATATATGATATATATATATATATATATAGATAGAGAGAGAGAGAGAGATAAAAAGGAAGAACAAAAGCACCTTCATATAGGGATAGGGCCCATGGCATGACCTCTCCAAAGACCCCAGTAAGGATGTGATTTTCATCTCTTTCTCCCCCCTGCAACTTCATCTATATACCAATTCCTTCCTCACACTCTCCACCGCTGCCATGTCTGGCGAGACCCCAAACGATTCCTCATCATCATCGCGACCTATGGCTGATCACCACCAACAGCAGCAACAGGAGGCGGCGGCTGCTGCTCCTTTGAGCCGATATGAGTCGCAGAAACGGCGAGACTGGAACACCTTTGGGCAGTATTTGAAGAATCAGTCACCGCCGGTTCCACTGCCTCAGTGCAACTCAAACCATGTGCTTGATTTCCTCAGGTACCTCGACCAATTCGGCAAGACAAAGGTCCATTCAAACGGCTGCATCTTCTTTGGCCAACCTGACCCGCCGGCGCCGTGCACCTGCCCCCTCCGGCAGGCTTGGGGAAGCCTTGATGCACTCATCGGGAGGCTGAGAGCAGCCTACGAAGAGCACGGCGGCTCGCCGGAGACAAACCCTTTCGGGAGCGGCGCAATCAGAGTGTTTCTGCGCGAAGTGAAGGAGTGCCAATCAAAGGCAAGAGGGATTTTATATAAGAAGAAAAAGAAGAGAAGAACCCAACTGATGAAAGGGAATAATACCACAGATCAGACTGCAAAGGCTCTCAAGCAATTGGCTTCTTGAGAAAATTAGTGGTAACTTTGTCTTTAAAGCTAAGCCTTACAACTCTCATATACATATATATATATATATATATGATTCATATTATTATATACACCAAAACTTTTGTGTTTGTGTGTTGAAATATCAGTTTCATTGTCTGATTTTCTTAAATTGTTAACTAATTATTGAAACTATACTGAGGAAATTTGAAGCTATATATAACAAAGAAGTCTTTGTAGTGACGAAACCCTAGAATCAGACACAAAGCCCTAATCTTCACGGGGAAGATTGAGAGAAATGAGGTGAGAATGGTTTGTGAGGATATTTTACGGATATAGGGATACGACTGAGAGATTACAATGATTAGACAAGAAAGAAAACTCGTTCTCTCTGTTCCTCTCTCCCTCTCTCCTATAATTCAAATCACTGTTGATTCATTTCCCTAATTAAATATCTCTTAGGCGTTTACTTTATATTAATGTTGGGCCTTTTCTGATTCTGTGAGATATCTTGTGTTCCCCATGGTCACATACTACACATATTGTGTGTGTGTGTGTGTCCATGAGTTTTTTCTTTCATACATTGATTGACTCAAATATAGCGAAATCTCTCAGTTTTGGCCAAGTGTAATGCAAAAGATTATTTGAAAACTTGAAACTTTTGACTATAAATTTCATAGAACTGAAGTCAACCAAAAAAATTTATATATACTACAACCTAATACACACATACACACATTGTTTTATTACTTGTAAAGAGTGTGATCCATAGGAGAAAGGTAACTAATATTGGAAGAAAACATTGGCATTGACTAATATTTGGTTTTCAGTTGTTTTTTATAATAAGTCTTCGGTACAAGAATTAATTGTTTAATTTATTTAATGTAAAAACTTTTTGAATGGTTGAATATAGTCCATAGATAGTGCGTGTGAACACATTATCATTTTTTTATTGTCCATATATCTATATATGCTTTAATTTGTATCATTATTATGATGCCTATGGATCTATGGTGTATTGTTTTTTATAAGCTTTTTAGGTCCTCTTATTAGTGTCTCATTAGATATGTTAGTTTGGATTTGTTACGCCGTTGATGAAAAAAAAGTCCAAATGACAAACAACAGATTATGTTGCCTAAAAGAAGAAAGGGAGGAGAGAGAGTGGGGAGAGAGAGAGAATGTCCTATAATTGGAACTTTGTCTCATTGGGTAAAACAGAAAAAAAAATACATAATGTATGTATAAGTAGATAAATAATTACCTCGGACTACACTCTACTCATGGAAATTCTCAAGTACTCAACACATAGGATACTAGCCAACTAATAATTTAGTTACTCTTCTGATAGTATTCATAAGCAACTTCGAATATATTTCACCATAAACATGAAAATATTAAATCTTATCAACTCTAACTGAAAAATTAATAACTTTTACCCTTATTTAGCATACATCACTCAATGAGAACAAATTTTACACAATGATGAAGGGTAAAATTATACATTCATATAAAAAATTAAATGATATGATTTATAAATAGGATCAAAATAAACATTTTCTCTTTGCCTTATAAGCAGGATCAGAAAAGTATGTCATTGGTTAAAGAAAAACAGTACAATATAGAACTCATTCATATTTGACATTTAAAGAAAAGAAGCTAACTATCGTATGGATATATATATATATATGAGAAAAGGGGAAATTCTATTATGTCAAAAATAAGAGGATCCTATTGTTTGCTTTTGAATTTGATTGACAAAATGAAAAATTTACAGGATGAGAATAAGAAAAGAGCATATTTAAGCTTTTAATACATGACCATACACAAAAGGAGCTTTTGATCTAATGGTTAACTTGATAAATTTCAAAGGAAATTTATATGGCATTGTAATTTTTTGGTTACCAATTAATAAAGCACAAAACTTAAAAAGAAAGAAGTTAAAAGAAATAAGGAAGGAACATTATAGATAAAAGAGTTTAATTTAACTACTACCTCTACTCTTTAATACAAGAGATGGTTGATTTTTGTTAAAAGAGGTTAAAAAAGCTAAAATACATTACTTAAAAGTTATATTTATCGCTTTTTTTGAACTAATTTATCATACTTATAAACAGATATATATAAATTAATTATATACATAAACATATAAATATTTTTAAATAATGTATTTAGCTTTCTTAATATCTCCAACAAAAATAAATTAGCTCATAGAGACTGGGGTAGCACATTACAGTCCTATCAATGAGTACCTTTGACAATATAAAAAACAAGTACTTCTTAGAAATTAGTCAAATCCAACTAATTTTATTAATATCTACAAATCAATTATTCAACAGGAATATCATGTATCAAACTGTTTGACAAAGGGATTCTAACATTAGACGTTTTTTTCCCTAGCTGGTAATGTTGGAAATAAGTTGGATACGCACTTTTTAATACTAATTTGTGTGCAACTGAACCATAGCATGCATCTAAATCGGGTGAAATGACTTTATGGTTAGAAATTTTGTGCAATGAGTAATTAATATGAATCCTCATCAAAAGACCTATCCCTTTTATGTACTATGATTAGTGTTTATTCGTTGTGTGCCTGCTGTTTCTAGTCTTCCCTACATTCCTGCTGTTGTATTTTTTTTTAAGTTTCTTTCTTTATTACTTTTCTGTGTTTTTTATGTTGAAATTAATGTATGACCAAGTGATAAGGCTCTCAAAATTTTTATCTTTCCATGATATCTGATCTTGTTTCTAAATTCCTTCAAAATCCAATATATATTATTATACCAAAAAGACCTCTTCTGATCATAGTCAAGTCGCGTAGAATATTCTTCAATTCTTTTTATCATAGTGGCCTGCTTCACTGATGCGAAATATGTTATTTTTAAAATTTGTTTATATATAGCTATTTCTTAAAAGCCATTCTGACAAAGATGTCTATGATATGAACACGTGTTTCAGCAATGTATTTCAGCAGTTTTATAACTTAATGACTTAGATAACATCACTTCTATCTTTTGTAGGGAGAACAGGTAGCGATGGTTTTTTTCTCCCCTTTAACTTTTAGTTTGGTACATTTTTTTATTGAATCATTTAATTTTCCTATACAGAAGCTAATTGTACTAATAGAGCAAAGGATTTTATTAAAGAGAGAAAAATATACAAGTATAAAGTAAAAATTAGAAAGATTTTCCCTTTTTTTAATCATTAGGACGTCCTTGTTCATCAGTAAATGCTTAATTCTTGCTTACGAACTGTATTCTACTGGATAATCAGTCTTCAATTTGCTTTTATCCTTCATAAGAATTAAGCTTTATCTTTCATGGCACACAAATTTTGGTTAACACAAAAAGAATTTATATATACGTGTGTATGCTGTTGTCAATAGTCAGGTTTGGTAATATTTTTTATTCCTAGTGTTGTAAATCATTTATCATCAGGAATTAATTCTTAACTTCTGCTTTTTACCTTCTGTTAAATAAAGAATATACTATAAATAAATATATCTCAATGGAGCCTCAATCTCTGCTTCCACATCATGCTTTGATTTCTTCAACAAAAAAATAAAAAAGATCTTGACTGTCTAAATCAATTATGAATAGTTTAAATTAAAAATTATGAGTAGACAAATTGCATGAAATTATGTAGCCTTCTTTTATTGAATGAATTGATTAATCAGAGAAATGTAGTGAATGAATGACATTCTAGGAGTTACATTTATATATATATATATATGATATGGATGCAATTATCTGATGTATAATGCTCCTACATCATATGGAAATATTATCCTTTTTAAATGGGGATAGCTCTTCCAGTTGGGTACTCTCTCTCTCTCTATATATATATATATATATATATATGCTCAGTAATTCATTGTTTTTTTGGGACAAATTGATCTTGAATGAACAAGATGCTCAGTTATACAAGTTAATTATTTATTGTCTACACTAGATAGCCAGATTTCTTGTATTTCATGTAAAGGTTAAATTACACATAACTCTCATAAACTTTGGATAATTCACAACTGACCTCTAAAACTTCTGAAATTTTACAATGAATAATCCCCTAAACTCTTATATTTATGCAGATAACTGGACATTAAAGTTTAGGGAGTTATCTACATATAATCATTGCTTAGGAGGACTGTACGGACAAAAATTAAAAAGCTATTATGAGAGTATATAATTGATAGTTAGGGGTTATCTGCATAAACTTAAAAGCTCAGAGATATTTATTAAGTTTTAAAGATTAATGGGTTATTTATTTATACATGGTACAAAGTTCAAAGGATGTAATTTAGCCAAAAACAAATAGTAATATTATAATCATGACTTACCAATAACTTGGCTTGTTTAGTAAGTCCGTTGGGAGAACTGACACAAATTCTAAGGTAAATATGTGAGAAGAATTTTGTCTCGATAAGTGCAGGTATAACTTTTGGATGTCCAAACAGGCTATCCAAACAAGCCTTAAAGTTTTGTACAATACGGGTGAATAACCAATTGTATGTATTACTTTTGTACTAAATATAAGATCAAGTTTTTAGTACAAATTACATTGTAAATTATAGGGTAAAGTAATAAATATAATCATGATCTTATTTCTCAGTTGCATTTAGTACTCTAATCTATTTTGTGCAATTTTGTCCATCATATTTTTAATTTAGTGCAATTTTATCCCTCACCCTAACTCCATTAAATTTAGCCAATTCTTTTAGGGAAAATTAATCTGTTAGTTCCTAACTTTTAATTTATTTATAATTCAATCCTTTAACCTATTCTATAAAATCAGTTCTTAAATTTTTCTAGCTCCAAATGTATAAATTATTGTAAATAAACTTAATTTCTGAAATTCTTATGAAAAGTTGTTGAAGGACTTGGAAACTCATTTTTTATTAGCATGATTTCATAAAATAATTAGATGAAATAAATTATAAGTGAGTTAAAAGTTATGGACTAATAGAATAATTTTTCTTAAAAGATTGGCTAAAAGTTAACGGAGGGAGCGATGAAATTACACCAAATTAAAGTATGAGGGGCAAAATTGTACAAAAAAATATTAGGATGTTGGATATACCTGAAAAATAAGATTAGGGTTATATTTACTATTTTATTATAAATTATATCTTAGATTGAGCACCGGAAGGAAGTAGTAGTATACTTGTCATTTGAGTGAAGTAGTGATTCAAGAAATCTGATGGTGATTGGCTTTGCTTGCAGGAGGAGGTATGCAGGAACGTACTATATGAGAAGCAAATGTTGGAGAGAGGATAGAAGAAAGGAAATTAGTGCAGAAGAGCTCAGGAGCTCACATGCAGATCAATGTAGTTTCATTTGTGTCTGCGAAACTGGTCACAGAAAATATGTAGAGCTGTTCGTGTCACCAGTGAATATAATTACTAGTCTCACAATAATCTTCCCATGATCAAAGTATATGCATATATATATATTTGAGATACTGATACACAACCCTGTAAGTTCACATTTACATGTTAGACCTATTGAGACGACTATACTGCACTCCATATATCTGTTTCATTGTACTCTCATAGTCTTTCAAGCTTCGGAAATAGTGGGCTTTCAAATTTCTATTAGTTCCATTATATGCGTGTGCGTATATATAAATCCTGATGATCTCCGATGTCTTTAACCTTTTTCTAGTCTCCCAGCGTTGAAGTTGCCACATGCTGTCATCGATACAAGTCAAATGGGAGAACCAGATTCAAAAAGCTAGCTGTTGAAACTGAGAAATTTAAGGTTTTACAAGGTCTCTCTTTCAAGGAAACTCATCCAGTGGATGACTCATGAGACATTTGGAAATGGAAATAAATAGATGGTGTTATATTTTTGCAATAAGTACAAGTCATAATGAAGAATTCATCACAAAAGACTAGTTTACTGAGTGGATCAGATCACATATTCACTTATGAGACTTCTTATATGAAACTCAACAATTTTGTACTTGCATTAATGATGGTGAGGGAATCTGGATCTTCTCAGGTTGAGACCTCAAAGTTAGTGAGCATAAACACAAAGCACTAATACCTGTGGTATGCTCTTCACACACACACACAGACACACAGAGGACAGAATGTATATATATAACGAAAAGCAACTTCATCGAATTCGGAGCCTAATATTTGGGGATATGATTTCCAAGCAGTACTTTTTGTGCTGTTACAAACTAATAGCTTTGAACCATTTAAAACAAAGTTCAGGTGAATATATAATTTAAAATTGATTGTGCAAGTCACATATCGATGAGGAAAGAACAGTATTGCTTGGTTCTCTGTAATGCACCCACAAAAACAATGTACGTACCTGATTACTTCATTTCTTTTTATGTACGTATGTGTCCAAAATTTTAGCATGACTTAAAAAATTTATAATTATTCTTAAAATTTTCTAATAGACCCTTAATTTGTTTTAGTATTTAATGTTATTTTATACCTTTAGAACGATATAGAAATTAAAAAAAATTTCCTTAATTGGATATATGGTTAAAAAGAAACTAAGGGAGTGTTTGTTAAACCTTTGATATTTTTTTAAAAGAAAATTCCTAATTATGCATTTTGCTTTTTAAAAAGTAATTAGAGATAATAATTTAGAGATAGAGAGATAAAACCTAAACTCTCTAAATTAAATTTAAAATGCATACTATCCAAGTGCAAACACCATGGTATCTATCGGAATAAACTAATGTACATTGGAATTTATTTCCGCTTAACGTGAATTTCATCTAGGGTGGGTTTGATTCCTCGTTAAAAATAAAAAAAAATCAAGATGTTGATGTTTTTATTTAATATTAATTTTGTACCCAAAACTATATACCTCTATAAAGGTTTAAAATTAATTATGAACGAAAAATCATGATTATTTCTTAAGTTACCAAGCAGCTTTATACATGTCAAACTCAATTGTGAGATCGATTGAGAAAATTGATAATATTAGCTTAATGGGATAACCATGATACCATGATTTTTTTTAAGTTCATAATTGATTTTGACGTGTAGAAAGTAATTGATTTGGAGTCCATAATATTCAACATATACAAGAGTGTTAAGTGGGACCAAGAAAATGGGGTCATCTTATCTTATCTTAAACCTAGTCTATAGGTTGGTTTGGTTTCAAAGTTTTGAAACCTAGGTTTCAAAACTAGGTTTGAAACCTAGGTTTTCTCTTTCATACTCTCTTTTTACTACTCTTTCTTACTTTCCTCTTTCTTATTTTTTCTCTCTTTCTCTTTCTTACTTT
>JANTPZ010094099.1:0-15328 GCA_025593235.1 Vachellia pachyceras
AAATTTTTCATGTCAATTTCATGGTTTATGAAATGTGATTTTATAATTCATGATGGTTCAGATTTTTGGTTTCTCAGTGCCATATTAACTTGAAGTTTCCATTCTCTTGGTATCAAATTATTTTTTTCCAACTTAGCTATCTTTGAATATTCCAATTTGCTATGTATCATTAATTGTGGTGAAATGACTACTATAATTGAATTGTTCGGTTCTGTTTTTGAAATGTGCACATTTGAATTTACCTTTGAGATTTTGTTCAGTTTAGTTCTTGAAATTATGCCCCTTGTTCTCTATAAATTATCACTTAGACATTTGAATGTGAGGATATGTTGCTGCGTTTAAATGCTAAGCATTACGTGCACTTGAACTTTGGCAGAGGCTGTCTACTTGTGTGGCAATCCTTCTTCCACAATGATCCAATGAATTTTGCTGATGTAGGCGATAGCGTTCTTAGCTGTTGAGGATTTCATTCAAGTTTTAGGATTTCATTCTTATCCCTCAATATTGGTATGATCTGTCCTTGCTTTATGCCTTCTTAAGTTCTTATCTCAATGTTTATGTGGACTTATCCTTCCATTTTTGTGCTCAGATGTATCAACCACGATGATAATACAGCCTAGGCCTATGGTTGTCTTCTTAATTGCCAAATTCTGTTTAATCTTTTTGTCGTAGTTGCTGGAATTGTGTTATCCAAACTCAAAATAAACTAGTCAATATGAGAATGACAAACAAGATACATGGTGATTGGAATTGATGCTTGAATTTTCGAAATTGTGCAAGTCATTTTTGTAAGATTTATAGTGATTCATGATTAAAAGTTAATCTCTCAACTTATGATCTAGATTTTTAGTGATTGATAAGCTTTCTATATTCAAACTTTGACAGCAAGTGAACCAGCATTTAGGAGAGAAGGAAGATCTATGGTTGTGCTGCTTTTGGGCTTGTGCTTGTTGATTCTTTTGGATCTGTGATTATCCTGAAGCTTTAACTTCTCATCTCAAATTATAACATATTAAATTGGCTAACTTTCTCACGAGAAAGTTATTGAAAATGTCATGTGTTTAATTTAATTGAGATTGGAATTTGCATTCTTTTCCAACTATGTCATTTATGGCTTTGCTTTTACTTCATCCACTCTTAATGATTGCTTATCTTTTTGCTTTTCTTGGGCAAACTAGTGGAATTTCTGCCTGCTTTGTTTCCAAGTTGCAAATGAATTTATGTAATTCAACTTGCAGTTTGTTCAACGAGTTTTTAGCATTGGCATACTGGTGAAGCCTCTTCCACCTGCCATGCAATATAATGTTTCTCGCAACTTGAACTTCTTCACACGCATTTTCACACAATTCTTTGGTATGTTGGATTCCTTTCATCTTCATTCCTGAGCAGATTAGTGAATGGGATATGTACAGCTGAGTAATTATATGGAAACTGTTGACCAATAATTGACAGGTAATTCTCGGAATATAGAATCAGCGTTCTTCTTTTTTAGTTGGCAAAAACAGTTTGGCTAAATTTCTGTTATGCATGCATAGCTAGTAGTAGGAATGCTATCCTATGTGGCATCACAATTCTTATCCAAGGTTGCATTGTGTGGCATCCACTGTCTTAGAGGTGATGCCACCTTGGCTACCTTGTAGGATTTGGATGTCACATAGAATATTAATGATGTGATCTTGTGTGGCATCCCGGTTTGCATCCAAGGCGGCATTACTCATGGCAACCACATCATATGTGGCATCTACAGTCTTAAAGGTGGTGTTCATATCATTTGCCCTGTATACTTAATAAGACTTGTGTGGTTTGCTATTCTGCAGATCCTGAAGGCATTGCAAATGCCCAGAAATCTCTTGGCATGGGACAGGAAGAGAAAGCTCGACGGGTAAGTGATGATACATGTAGTCCATAAAGTTAACATCTAAGGTATTTTCATTGCCATGTTTGATAACCAGAGTGAGATAAGTTTAGAGAATTCTGCTTGTAACGGCCACCATGCTTAACAATAAATGATTTGAATGACACAAATGTGATGTGTGTGTGTTTTGAATGTAAGAGTTGAATTTCATGATATGTTATTCTGGTTAAAGGGCTACCATCTAAATACTAGGAGTTTGACTTCCTGATTTTTAGCTCGTGAGAAAGAATTCCTCATTTTCTTAGGCTTGTCTTTATCCTGGCTCATGCATGCATTGTTTTTTGGAACAGAATCATTTTGTTGTATTACTTGAATTATCTTGTCTTTGTTTTATTTATTTGAAATATTATTTTAGTTTAATGCTCTAATTCTTATTTAGAAGAGGCTATGCAATGTTCTTAGATCTGTAAAGAATTGTAAAACCTTAATTGAATTGGCTATGTATTCACTCATTTTGTGTATATTATGCCAGGAAACTCTTGTTGGTAAATGCAATGTTATTTGCATTTCCAAGGATATTAGGAATCCGCAACCACCAGATGAAGTGGTGCAAAAAGCTGAATATGTATTCTATCGATTATTTGATGTTCAGGTCATCTTGATGACCAGATTGCTGGACAAAGAAAGCTCATTTATAGACTTGGATCACATTCTATCAAAGGAGTTAATATGGATCGCATCCATATTGGTTAAAGTCACATAATGATTGTATTGTTTGGAGCTTCTAACTTTTATATGTTTATTTTTTAACAGTAAAACTTTTATCAGACATTAGGAAGTATGATTATGATTAAAGACATCGTGTACTTGATATTGTTAATTAAAATTTGATTTTCAGGTCAATTGTGTGATTGAATAGAGTTTGTTTATAAAATATTTTTTTAAATACGTAGTTGATTTATATTTAAAATTTGAGCTATTTAGTGATAAAATTGACGAATATGGTGATATTAAATTCATGTAATTGCTCATTTAGCGACGAAATATAATACATTTAGCGACAGAAATGGTAAATTTAGCGACCACTATGTTTTGTTTCATAATTACCATTTAGCGACGGAAAACGTTATTTACCGACGGAACTAGCGATGGAAAACGCTATTTAGCGACGGAATTTTTCGTCGCTAATTAGAGAGGGAAACTGTCCGTCGCTAATTAGAGAGGGAAACTGGCTGTCGCTAATTCCGTCGCTAAATTAGCGACAGAAAATTCCGTCGCTAATTAGAGAAGGAAATTGTTTGTCGTGAATTTCGTCACTAAAAAGTCCGTCGCTAATTTCGTCGCTAAATTTAGCAACCGTCGTTTTAGCGATGGATTTAGTGACGGAAAAAATCCATCGCTAAACTTGATTTTTCTATCGCTAATTCTGTCACTAATTCTGATTTTTCTAATAGTGTCCCCTCCAAAAAACTACCAAAATTATCATGAGCCATCCATATAGATTCAAAGCGAAAAGGACGATTTCTAGCTCCTATAATATTAGCATTACTAAGCCCTAATACAATAGGATTATGGTTTGAAAAATCATTTCTTGGAAGTACCTTAACGTAGAAATCCGAAAATGACGCTAAGAAACATGAGTTTACCAGCACTCTGTCCAATCTCTCGTATAAACGAGGGCACCCAACAAGATGTGGGCCTCTCCATGTGAATTTTAGTCCTATCGCACCTAGATCAATCAGACCGCAAGAAAAAATATTATCTCTAAACCTGGAAATTATGTTCTTGCTACTACCTCCACCTCTCGTTCGTTCTGTCGTGTCCAGGATGCTGTTGAAATCACCTAGTACAGACCATAGTTTATTAGCTTCTCCCGCGAGAGTCTTCAGCTTGTCCCACAATAATTGTCTGAAATTTGAATGGGGCAGAGCATAAATTGGAGTGAGCAGAAAAGTACCTATCCCCTCTAAGCTGCACTCTAGATGAAGAAATTGTCTGCCTTCCTCCAGTATTGAGATGCTAATTTGGTCTTTCTTCCAAGCAACCAAAATTCCTCTAGAGCGTCCGATGCTGGGTACCATCCGCATCCTATCATATCCGAGGGAGAGAATTCCTCTTCAATGATTTTCATTTTCACATTTAATGTCAGCAAGAATTATTAAGCTTGGTTTAAACCCTTTTAGGATTGCTTTCAGATTTCTAAGTAGCCCTCTTCCATAACATCCCCTTATATTCCAATATAAGAACTTATCCATAAAAACGGTAATGGATTAGGTTGCATGAAAGCCCATTATAGGTCCTTAGACATTTGGGTCTCAGGAATCATTATTTCCCCACTTTGACTCTCCACAACATAATGTCCATTTGATGGGCCATAATAACAAGCCCATCTTCATTTAGTCCAGTACCGCCTTTATCCATTCATTGATCCCCTGGATCAAAAGGGACCTGTACATGCCCAATATCCTTCAATTTCGGTCCATGATCAATCACGTGGTAATCATGCCTGTCATCATTGTCGCATTCCATCCCTTCTGCTGTACCACACTCTTGCCCTTCTCCCATATATTGGCATCATAACCTCCTTTTCCTTCCTCGTTATGGCTCCAGAGTTGTCCCTTGTTTGTTTTTCAACTCTCCTATAGACATTGACATGTTGTACTATATCTTTTTGTGCTCTTTGCTCCACCACCCTTGTCCCCTCTGGCCCCCTGACACTTGTATGCGCACTACTGTCGCTTTCGATTATGCTCTTGTTACTTTGTACCAGCTTCCAAGATAGCCGTCCCATTACTAATAACCTCATTACTCACCCTAAACTTTGGATTATCCTCATCTGCCGCAGCTAGAACATTAAACCTTGATCCTCTAACCTCTAATCGAGGAGGTTCTCCCTACTTCTCCTTACTTTTCCGTTGTCGTCGCTATTTATGCACCACCTTCCACTGCTCTTTACTTACCATTGTTTGCTCCCTTCCTTGTTCCATAGCCATGTCCTCATCATCATTATTCATGTCCCCTATTGTGTCTTCAGCCTTCCTCTTCTTTAGGCATACCTCTTGACGGTGACCATAAACTCCACAACTTGTGCACAGTAATTGTAAACCTTCATATTCCAAAAATATTCCTCGCCATCCAGCTCAAAGCTGGGCATCAGTTGCTTGCCCAATTCCACCAAAACACATATTCGCGCAAAATGTCCTCTAAGTTGTTGTGAAGTGTTCATCATAATACTCCATCGAAATTTTAGGCTTCCTTATCCACACAGCAACCTTATCAATATTTGCCTTGTCAGGTTGAAACTTAGGCACCCATGGTTGCATCGTAAGGTAATGATCATAAATCATCCACGGCCCACCAGTTAATGCATTAAAATAGTCTTCCTCGTTAGATAGTTTGATAATGAAGAAACCATACCCAATGTTAATCAAGTTAATGATACCTGTATTCACCCACATACTCTGTAATCTTGCCTCAAGCGCCTTGAACCCAATACTTCTATCCAGCAGCTTCACTATGATTGCCTTGTTCCATGCCTTGTAAAGGCATTTCTTCATCTTTGCGGAGAACTTAAAGGAAGGAAAGTTTCTATCAGGATCCTCCACTACTTGACAAACATAGTCTTCCTCCTCCTGTTCATGTGCTTTTCCTGACTCAACAGACATTGCATCATCCGACATGACCTCCTCACTATTTTCCATATCATCCTCCAGTTGATTATGATTCAAGTTGATGCCCTTAAGCTTATTAGCAAATGATGGCCTCATGCTCTGTTTTTGAGGCTTCATTGTCCCCAGCATCGGCCAATGGTCATGAGAGTTATCAACATCCTCCCTCACCCTCCTATTCTTAATCTTCTTGGAGCTCCTAGCTGGCAAGTCATCCTCCTCAGCAGCGGACGGAACAGAGGAAGTTTTCTTGCTCGTGAGAACGAGAGCCATTCTTTACAACTAAGAGTAGGAGGTTTTTTTAAATACATTGTTAGATTAGGAGTTTGACAGCTATTGCTTGATCTGCTCTAGACTTTGATGATCGGGCTTATGGGTGCAAAATATTTA
Organism: Vachellia pachyceras; assembly: GCA_025593235.1. Lineage (NCBI taxonomy): Eukaryota > Viridiplantae > Streptophyta > Magnoliopsida > Fabales > Fabaceae > Vachellia > Vachellia pachyceras. The sequence continues at coordinate 5,914 of JANTPZ010094099.1, forward strand.
ATGAGAGGTCTTATTGACAACATGAGGTGTTGTCAACACAGCGCATGATGATGTCAATACAAGGGCCTCATGCTGTTTATGTAGAAGAAAATATTATTATTATTATTATTTGAGTAGAAGTAAAGGAAAAGGGGCGATCATTGTTTGTGGGGGAGTTTCCATGGCACAGTTGATATATTGCCTGTGGAGGGAGTACAATTAATTAACCGGGCTTGTAGGAAATTTATAGCAATTATAACATGATTGACAATATTTATAAAACTATTTATCACACTTGAAAATGAGAGAAATAGCAGTTTGTTCTTTTCCTTGGAATATTGAAATCCATGATTCCCGGTTTTTCCTATATGTTTTTTTCCTTATTGAGAGATTCTTTAGAAGTATGGTGGAAAATAACTTTAATAGAGTTTGAGGTAAAACCTAGGTTTTGAAGAATAGATTTTGGGAGTATAATTTTTAAAAACTCCGAAATAAAACTAAGGTTTTTAAAAGGTGGTTGTGTTTGGGAAGTCATAATGAGAATTATTTTTACGGATTCAGATATAAGATTATAATAGTAAAGAATAAAGAACAAAATAATTAGGAGAGAGAGTAGGAAGAAAGAGAAAGAAAAAATAAAATAATAGGAAAGAGAAAAGAGAAAAATAATTAGGAGAGATGGTATGATTTAACAAAAAAATAGTTTTTTTCAGAATTTATGTTTCAAACCTAGTTTTTATCTCTAAAATAATTTTTCTAAAAAATATGAGTATTTAAATAAAATTTAAATTTTAATATAAAGTCAGATTTTTCCATAAAACCTAAATTTCTAAGCGTGGACTTAACAAGTCCTTAATTGACCTATCCAAAATTTTAAAGTTAACGTGGTATTTTTTTTTAGTAAATTCTGGATTCCATTATTCAAAGTAGAGCATTACGAGCAATCTAAGAGGGTATCATCTCCCCTCCGTCCACCAATTGTTGTAAAGAAGGTGGAGGTTGTTCGTAGACACAAAAATTGGTTATCAAATCATGGGCCATTTTGGCCAACTGTCTGCCAATCGATTATTGTATCTAAAAACATGTTGAAGGACAATCGTATGATCCATAACTATAGTCATCCTAGCTTCATCAATAATGTCTTTAAAGGGATGTCTAATATCACTCCCTCAAGACACTAGCTTAACAACTTCAATACAATCAGTGACCATTTTAACATTTCTATAACCCCAAACCCAGCGTAAATATAGGCAGTGAATAAGGGCGATAAGCTCCGCAATATAGCTGGGGGACATTGGAGAGTTTGTAGCTGTAACCACATATCCATCGGTTGTCCCTTGTATGAATAACACCGCCACACCACACTCCTTTTCGAGCTGAGAATAGAATTATCAACCTCTAGTTTACACATACCATGACTCCTAGTGGTGGCCTCCTAGTTTTGACTAGATTGGCGTTGGAAACAATTACATTGAGATAGGATGGGTTGATCCCAACAAGCTCAAAAAACATAGAATTGGCACCATATGAGACATTCTGCTCATCTCCTTCAAAGACTTTTTTGCACCTATCAACCCAAATATCTTAACAAATGTACCCAAATAGGCTACACCATCTGAGTTTTTGGGTAAACTCCCTCCCTGCTTCCGATCGAGAGTTCCACCTTAGCCAATCCTTTCCTTGTAAGGAGATAAACTCCTCCCATAAAGAGGGGCTGACCAAAGTAGACCACCTTTCCTAAGCGTTAATACAGTCTTGAGTCATGTGCATGGGTGTTTCCTCTTGTTGCATCTGAAGGGACATGCTGCCGACTCCGTAAGCCCACGCCTAGCACATAACTGAGTTGTATGGGTATTCCCATGCGCAAAAATTCACAGAAAGGTTTTGATCTTTTGCAGGACCGGCCATCACCATAGCTTCTTCTAGAAGGGGTCTCCTCGCATGTGATTATCTGCAAGCAAAAAGTGATAAGCAGATCTAATAGAAAACAACCATGAGGAGCAAGTTTCTAGAAGTATTTATCCTTCCTTATCTTCTCACACGATGGGTGTGCACTCACAATCCGTTCAACAATGTGGGGTTGGAACCACCCATTCAACTTCCAGCTATCTTACTCCCCTTGAGGGGTAACAAACTCTAATGGCTCGTTTGGTACGCATAATTTATTTTGATGGATATGGAAATATATATGGATATGGAACTGAAAATGGATATGGAAATGCAGTTTAAAAGTATGTTTGGTATGTCATGGAAATGAAACATGGATTTTTACATGAAAATATCTAAAAGCCCTTCAAAATTCAAATTTTTTTATTTTTTTGTAGATTTAAAATGAATTCCATGCATTTTTTTCCAATTTCACCCCTTACCTCATAGAATTGATTTCCATGCATTTTCATTGAATTGACTTCCACATGGAAGCCAATTCCATGGTACCAAACAAGCTCTATCATGAAAATGATTTCCATTTTCATATCCACTAACCCTAATTCTATGCTACCAAACAAGACAAAGTATTAACGTGTTTTTTTTGTGGGGATTTTCCATCTGTCTTTTTAATATTTTTTTTTCATAGTTTTTATACCGTTTGAGACGATGTGCTGCGTTTCACAGGAGACTGCGGTAAGGCTGGCGCGCCCTAAAACCCTACCCCTAAAATCCTTTGTAAGATCCATTGTGGCCTTTCTCCCAACTTCCGTCTCGAACCAAACACTTCATTCGTGTTAGCAGTCATGAAGATATGCCAGCGCTGCATCTGTTGATAATCGCTAAGGAAGATTGGACGCAATTCTTGTCCTCCCTGCTTGTTATATCATAATCTGCATTTCTAATGATGGCCTTATCGAGGGGCCTCATTTCTCGTTTCCGAGTTTTCACAATTAATTCGACTGCGACAGGGACGCCGGCATCATTGCCGCACCAGTTTTTAAGGGGCTTCTGCTCGGAGTTATTGGTTGACTCGAGTGCAAGGGAGGCTCGGATCATTGAAGCGAAGCCAAGGGTGATGACCCCAGGTTCTAAACGAACTGGGGTTATCGCTGTCAAGTGTGGAATGACTGCGCTTTGGGATAAATGGGGAGCGAGAGTTCCCATCACCATACTCTGGGTCGATGACAATGTTGTGACTCAAGTCAAGACCCCGGAAAAGGAAGATATTTTTTCTCTCCAGGTGCGTTCTTGTTACCAGTTACCACTTGTAATCTATTCATCACTGTCAGTGGGGCTGTTGATTGTAGTTGCGTATTCATTACTGGGTTGCTAGGTATGCTTTCCATTATTTTAAAAACTCAAATATTTATCAATCAGTTATTCAAGTGGTTGAAAAAAGATCCTACCTTTACAAGCCGTCGTACAAGAAGATGGATATTTATGCGGTGGTTTAATCAAATGCCATTTTTAGAATTTTCGTAGTCTCATTTCTCTTCTTCATTACTGATTTCCTTGGCTTCAGAAACAGCGCTTATTCAGCGCTTAGTTGTATGTATATCTAATTATAGACCTATTTAATGCTGTGTTTCTAGTTAGATTGGTTGTGGACAGAAAAAAGAAAAACATTTGACTAAGCCTGAAGTTGGTCATTTTAGAGCTCAAGGGGTTCCAATGAAAAGGAAACTTAGGGAGTTTCCAGTGACAGAGGATGCACTTCTTCCTGTAGGCACACCAATTGGTGTCCGCCATTTTGTTCCCGGTCAATATGTTGATGTGACAGGAATCACAAGAGGAAAAGGTTTTCAGGTGCGTTTTCAATTTTCATCACATGAGACTTTGCTTGTATATTATTTTTTGCAACTAAAAATTGGTTTGTGTGCGCTGCATGCACTTGTGCATGTCTATGAGTGTGTGTATATATCTTATTCCTTCTGGTGATAGAGAGATGCATGGTTTTCACTGTAGGTTTGCTGTGGTAGTAGATAATTATTAACTACTAACAATTTTGTTAGCAGAAGTCGGCATGAAATTGAATGATCTTATTTTGCGGAAAGAAAAAAAAAATAAGGCTTTGAAGATCCAACTATGCCATGACTGTATCGTTCTCTGTCATATTTGTGACAAGTTATTTAAAATCTGGTTAAGGTGTTGATGGTATAGTCATGTGTTGATATACCTAAGTACTCAACAGATAAAGATGGGTTCACAACTTTAGATAACATTATTTATGTGTTCAACTGTTTTGAATTCAATGATTTCTGGAGTTGTGGGAAAATTCTTTATGGTTTGCAGACGGATTTATTCTATCTGGCTTTTCACAAGCGGTACATTTATAGTTTGTTTCATTGCATGCTTCCTAGAAGGTCCCCCCCCCCCAAAAAAAAGTTTCTCATTTCTGAAAATTGCATGTCTTGTTCTCTGTAATTTGGTCAAATATTTGTGAGATGTATTTGTGTATGCCTATTATATTTTTCTTCTGTTTCATGTTCAGTACTTGCATTTGTATATAGCAGTTTTGACTTCACAACTTGATGATACCCAATTTATTTTATGAATTTTTCAGTTGTTTGAATGACAGATTTTCAGTATATCCACTATTTCAGGGTGTCATGAAAAGGCATAATTTTGCGGGCATGCCAGCATCCCATGGTGCATCATTATCGCATCGAAGTGGCGGTTCCACAGGTCAAAGGGACGCTCCTGGAAAGGTGATTGGAACTCCTGAATGTTGTGTCTTTCTTGACTCATCATTATTTCAGTTCTTTAAATCATTTTGTTCTCTAGATTTCCCTTTTTGATATAGCATTTTTTTGTTATTTCTCAGGTATTTAAAGGTAAAAAGATGGCTGGGCGAATGGGTGGGAAGCAGAGAACAGTGAAAAATGTATGGGTATACAAAATAGAACCAGCAAGGAATTTGATATGGGTTCAAGGCCAGGTATTTTTTATTTTATTTTTTAAATTTTGTGTTTTTCCTTAAGATTCAAATAGTAGAATTGTAATTGAAGGGGAAGACTATTTTTTTAGAATAGTTGTCATTGATCCTTATTTTATTAAGGAAAAAAATGCCCCACCTAATTGTCATTTAGAGTAATGCAATTAACAAGTTTATGGAGAAATTAGAAATAATATGGATGACGTTATGATCCTTATTTCATCCAAAGAGTTGGTTCTTAATGCCATAGAACACAATGGTGTAATGCTATCCGTGTAGGCTTGTTAATTTTTGTAAAAAGTTGTAAAGAGATGCACTGAATAACTTATTCACATTCATACGTAGAGGAGGGAAATTTATATACAATGTGGGAGCATCATACATAAATGCTCTTAATGACTAATAATCTCCTAATAATCATAACCTATCCCCTAAGAATAATATCTGATTACATATTAATTACAATATATTTACAATATCTTTACACTCCCCCTCAAGTTGGAGTATAGATGTTAATAAAACCCAACTTATTATAGAGATAGTCGATCCGAGTCCCATTCAAGGCTTTGGTAAACAGATCACCTAGCTAGTCTCCAGACCTCACATGTCCTGTAGAAATAACGTTTTCTTTGATCTTATTCCGAACAAAATGACAATCGATTTCGATGTGTTTTGTGCGTTCATGAAAGACAGAGTTGGAAGCTATGTGCAGAGTCGCTTTATTGTCACACTACAACCTTGCTGGTAATGAAGTTTTGAGACCAACCTCCCTTAACAGTTGATAGATCCACACTATCTCACATACTGATTGTGCCATAGCTCTATACTCTGCTTAAGCACTAGACCGAGATACCACATTCTGTTTCTTACTTCTCCAGGATACTAAATTCCCACCCACAAAGACACAGTATTCTGTAGTAGACCTTCTAGTAGCTTTCGATCCACCATAGTCTGCATCACAAAAACGCTCAATATCTGTATGCCAATTATTCTTGTATAATATACCACGACCTGGGGATCCCTTAAAGTAATGCAGGACATGTTCTAAGGCCTCCCATCGGTTAACAGTTGGTGATCCCATGAATTGGCTGAGCACACTAACTGAAAAAGTGATATCAGGACGAGTCACGGTGAGATAGTTTAGTTTTCCAACTAGTCTATGATATCTCTCGGGATTCTCAAATGGCTCACTTTTATCATTACCAAGCAGTTCACCCTTATCATCTTCCAGCAAATTCTCTGGTAGTTTTGCTCTATCAAGTGGCTTAGGAATCATTGGGAAACTACTAGGTGCAGCTCCTAGTTTTCCTGTCTCTTTTAGCAAGTCAAGAACATATTTCCTTTGTGTCAAGAGGATGCCTTTCTTACTCCTCATAACTTTAATCCCTAGGAAGTACTTTAACGGGCCCAAATCCTTTGTTTGGAAATGAGAGTTGAGGAAGGACTTGAGTGATGAGATTCCTGAAGTATCACTACCAGTAATCACAATATCATTAACGTACACTACCATAAGGATTATGCCATCATCTGTTCTGTGATAAAACACAGAGTGATCACACTTACTTTGTCGCATGCCAAAATTCTCCACCACGGAGCTAAACCTATCAAACCAAGCACGGCGACTTTGCTTCAAGCCATACAGAGATTTCTGAAGATGACACACTTTCCCAGACTGCCCCTGAGCAACAAAACCAGGTGGTTGCTCCATGTAAACTTCCTTATGAAGATCACCATTCCAGAAGGCATTTTTGATATCCAGTTGATGGAGGTCCCAATTATGAGTGGCTGCCATAGAAATAAAGAGGCAGACAGAGGACAACTTGGCCACAGGTGAGAATGTCTCAGAGTAATCAATCCCATAAGTTTGTGCATAACCCTTTGCAAGAAGACGGGCCTTGAGACGTTCGAGAGTGCCTTCAGCCTTGGTTTTAACAGTGAATACCCACTTACACCCAATTGCTTTCTTTCCTTGAGGTAAATCAACTAGAGTACATGTACCAGCCTGATCAAGGGCCGTCATATCTTCGAGCATTGTAGCATGCCAACCCGGGTGGGCTAAGGCAGTATGGAGAGTTTTAGGAATGGTAATTGCATCTAAGGATGCAACAAAGGAACAAGAAGCAGGAGACAAATGGTTATAGGAAACAAAGGAGGAAATGGGATGAGTGCAAGTGTGTGTACCTTTACGAAGAGCGATGGGCAAATCAAGAGTTGGGTCATGCTCGGGGACAGGTGTCTCAGGCTCATGCTCAGGGATGCTTGGTTCAAGATCAGAAGATGAAGCAGATAATGGTTGGCCAGAGTCAAAACCCCTTGGGATGCCGAACGTAGACGTTAGTGATAGGTGGTCGAGCAGGTGTTGGAGCTGGCGGGGAAGGAACCTGATATAGCAAAAGATCATCCTCCTTGTCTAGTGAAGGAGGTGGAGAGGAGTAAAAGAAGAAAGGAGTAGACTCATGAAAGGTAACATCGTTAGATACCAAATACCGATTTAGGGTAGGAGAGAAGCAACGATAACCATTTTGTACTCTGGAATAACCAAGAAAAACACATTTGAGGCACTTTGGGTCTAACTTGGAAACATGAGGACGGACATTCCGGACAAAGCAAACACATCCAAAAATTTTAGGATCAATAGGAAATAGGAACTTGGAAGGGAAAAGAGTTTGGTAAGGAATGTCACCATTAAGCACTGAAGACGGCATACGATTGATCAGAAGCATACGGTTGATCAGAAAGTAGGTAGTAGAAACTGCGTTTGCCCAAAAAGGTTTAGGAACCCTCATATGAAACATTAGTGCCCGAGCTACTTCAAGTAAATGTCGATTTTTTCGCTCTGCAACACCATTTTGAGCAGGTGTATCAACACAAGAAGATTGATGAAGAATACCATTTTGAAGCATATATGATTGAAAAGAGGAAGAAATGTATTGTTTTGCATTATCACTCCTTAAGGTATGCACAGTAACCCCAAATTGCGTTTTAATCTCGGCACAGAAATTACAAAAATGAGAGAATAATTCAGATTGATTTTTTATTAAATATAACCATGTGGCACGAGAATAATCATCAACAAACGTAACAAAATACTTGAAACCAGTCTTTGACGCAATAGGACACGGACCCCAAACATCTGAATGGACTAATTCAAAAGGGGACGCAGCCTGTCGAGACGCTAAAGGTAGACGATGATGTTTGGCAAACTGACACGACTCACAGTCTAAAGAAGATAAGGAATGAAATTGAGGAAACATCCGTTTGAGAGAAGACAAGGATAAATGACCCAAAAGGCAATGCATGTCAAAGGGAATGACTCCACCGGAACAAGCAACTGAACGAGGCACCTGATCATCAGAAAGTAATGGCCGCCAGATTCATAGCCTCTACCAATAATCTTCTTCGTCGTGAGATCCTGTATCAAGTAATAAGTTGGAAATAGTGAGACAAAACAATTCAATTGACGAGTAAGTTAACTGGGGGAAAGAAGATTGAAAGTAAGTTCAGGAACATTTGGCATCGATGATAATTGGATATAGAAGGAGTGGGATGAACAGTGCCAGAACCTAAAACACGGGAATAGGAGCCATTAGAAATGGTGAACTGGAAGGTGTGACATAAGAATTATAAGTAGAAAAGAGATGACGGTTACCTGTCATGTGATCAGTAGTGCCAGAATCTATGATCCACTTCCAGGAAGAAGAGACAAGAGAGGTAGCAGTATTACCTGTGGTGGCAAGAGTACTGGGTGTTGGTAGTTATGATGGCACTGTAGAAGTCAGAGATTCCTGATACTTAGAGAACTTGGCGTATTCAGCAGCGGAAATAGTAACCCTGTCATCATTAGACGATGTGACATGTGCAAAGGTAGTTCTTTGTTGTCGGTTTTGCAACTTGCAACATGTTTGCTTGGTATGACCTGGTTCCTTACAGTAATAGCATGTGACTCCACTAGAGTCCTGATAAACTCCCCTTGGCCGGGATGCCCCTTTGTGAACCAGAGGACGATGATCAGATTGACCCTTACTTATGAGAGCACTAGTAGGGGTGCCGGAAGAAGGCTGAGAAAGGTTCTCAGTGCACACAACACAAGAGAAAACATCCTGAAGAGTAGAAATCTCAGACCCAGATAAAATTTGAGAGCAGACCGTCTCATATATAGATGGTAAACCAGTGAGGAAGCTCATAACAGCTAGTTGCTCCCGTTGAGTCTGTTGTACCTAAATATCAGTAGTTAAAGGCATTAACATATTCAATTCCTCATAAGTGCGTTTGAAGTCCATAAAATATGCTTTGAGAGAGCGGTCATTTTTGTCTGCCCGATAAAAAGCTTTGCAAACCTCGTAAACACGAGAGATACTTCCCTTGCTTGAATTATAGAAATTCTAAGCAATCCATCAGTGCCTTAACAAATTCACAGTGATCGATAGATGGAATAATCTCACTTTCAATAGAATTACGAATTTGTAAAAATAACTTGGCATCATCACGCAACCAAGTTTTACGTGAATCATTTGAAGGTGGATTGGCCGTCAGATGATCCTCCTTATCAATACTTCGTAAGTACATACGAAC
>JANTPZ010094100.1:0-10447 GCA_025593235.1 Vachellia pachyceras
AGGTTGTTAATGACAACCTCAGCAGTTACTCCCGGGACCTCATGATAATTTTTTAAATCTTTGAGACCTTTCATTCATTAATTCTCTTATTTAGAACTTAATTGTCATTTCCCCTAAATAAACCTTTCGGGGGAAATTACGTAAAATGACCCAAAAGATTAAAATATTATAAAATGACCCCTCTTCACTTTTTTTCACTTTTTCTTCTTTTTGTTTCACATGTAATAATTTACTTTAAATTTCAAAAATTATATTTAATTAAATCTATGTTACTTAAATAACATAATAATAAATTTCAATTATCCTTAAATAAATATTTTCTGATGATATTTTTAAAAAAGAAATTTTAGGATGTTACAGACCTCACCACCATCTGGTTCTCTCCATGAACCCACATGGCAAAAGCAATTCCAAATCCAAATTTCATGATCGTGCCTAATTAGAGTATTGTTTGTAAGTGTTCTTTGAACTTGGATGCAAGCCCTAACTCTAGTTGATATTAGAACTTAAGTTACCTAAACTTTTTTGCAACAAAAAGATTATTCTTTACCCCTTTAGCCACAAAACCCACAGATTCCTTCTGTTGCCATAAAGCTTGTAGCTTGGTTGAAATTCTTCTTTACTCCTTCTCTCTTGTCACATCACCTCTCCTCCTCCTCTTTTCAATCTTCACCTAATCTAGCTCTACACTCTACATTTGCTGACTTCTTAGCTCACTATACCCCACAGCAGAGAAAGGAAGAGTAGATGATGGAGCAGAGACAGGGAAAGGAAGAGGAGATGGTAGAGCAAAGACAGAAAATGGATGAGGAGCAACCAAAGGAGGCAATGGAAGAAGACAACGACGAAGAAGAAAACATAGCTTTTCACGCACGGAGGGAGGAAATTGGAGGGAACTCTTTGATTATTTCTGAGAATTTGAGCATTGAGGGTTCGGAAATTTTTCACCCTTTTCTTTTTGTCAAATTCAAATATTCATGTCAAAAAAATATTCAGGCCATCCGTTTCCCTATGAAAATAACATAACTTAGGCTACTCGCCTGATTCGGCGGTTGCCTGAGTTACATGGGGTCACCTCAATTCATGGCAAGCCGAACCGAGTCGCCATAACCCCAGGGTCAACAACTGACTTGGACTATTATTTGGCCAAGTTGCTAAATCACGGGTTGATTCGGCCGAGCCTGTTCGATTTTGTCAACCATAATTATGCATTCCATCTCTCCTCCTCAAACTTTCATTTACTGACAGTTCCTTTCGAACCAAAAATCAGAAATGGCCTTACTCCACGGATCCGATGTCGTTTCACGTGATTCTGAACTAAGAACTCCTCTTCTTTATCTCGACACAGTGAATGACACCGTTGACTACGAAGGCAAACCGGCGATCAGATCGAAATCTGGCAACTGGAGATCAACATGCTTCATCATATGTATTCTCTCTCTCTCTCTATTATATTTAGGAGATTAAGGGCTTGTTTGGAAGTCTTTTTCAAAATAACTTTTACGGATTCCGAGGTAAAACCTAGGTTTTGGAGAATAGCTTTTATGGATTCCGAGGTAAAACCTAAATTTCAAAACCTAGGTTTTAAAAGATTGTGTTTAGGAAGTTATTTGCTTTTACGAAGTTCGAGGTAAAAAGTAGGTAGGAAAGAGGAAAGAGAAAGAAATAAAAAATAGGAAAGAGAAAATTTATTATGTGAAATGATGTGATTTGATAAAAAAATAGTTTTTTTTAAAACCTATGCAAAATAACTTTTCTGAAAAATGTGAGATTAGGACAAAACCTAGGTTTCAGAAATGACATCCAAACAAGTTTTAAATGTTATATTCTATGCATTGAAGGTGTGGAAGTTGGGGATTGGATCGTATCCTGTGGGATAGGGTCGAACCTGATCACATTCTTGACGGGGCCGCTTCATCAGAGCACGACGGCGGCGGCAAAGAATGTTAACGTTTGGGAGGGAACGTCGTTATTGCTGCCCCTATTGGGTGCTTTCATTGCTGATTCCTATCTTGGACGCTATCGCACCATTATTGGAGCTTCTCTAGTCTACGTCTTGGTCAGTTCACCTCAGTCCTTTTCTTTTCCCTATTTGCTCTTTTTTATAAATTTATGCGGGTGCTTGTTTTACTTTATGCTTTCATTGGGAATAAATTTAAAACTTAGCTTCACAGTGAATGCATCTCATAATCATACACTTCCAATCAAAGAAACTCCAACTACTTTCTGTAGTTTGTTTTGAAAATTGTGTGAAATGGAAAAAGAAATGTTGGAGAAATAAAATTAAGAAGACATATATAGTCTCTCGATTTTGTGAATTCCCCCCCCCATAACGCATTCTGTTGACTTTTTTCTTGCCATGTATTTTAATTGAATCGACATTGAGATTAAATTTATTATTAGAGTAAATTACATCAAATCCCCTATGTTTGATCTATATTATAGAGATATTCCCTGCACTTTAAAAACAGATAAGTCTGTCGTGGGGCTATAAAAAAAAAACTAAACTAGAATGCAATATAATGGCACTAACCTATGTTGATCTCTACGTGGAACCTATATTGAATTACTAATACTCAAACGTAAATAACAAATTAACCAAGAAGTATTAAGTGAGTTTTTACTATCTAATTAAACTAAAAAAATGTACTTAAATTTTATAAAATGAATGTCCTATGTGATTGAATTTACTAACCTTCCTCGCCCAATTTCAATCTTGAGTTCTCTTTTTAACTAAGCACAAGGACTAGCAAGGACCCTTACTAATTAATATTCTTAACCTTTTAAAATAATCTAAACCTAGACTCAATTAATCAATTAGGAATATCTTTAGTATTTAGCTAGCGTTAGATTTATTAAAGATCCTCTTTACATCCAACTAATTCCTAGAAACCTAACAAATTAATTGATTTCAAGAGAATAAAGGAAAGCAATCGAATAACAAAAGAGCTATAGTCCAATCACAATCCAAAGTATCAATCTAACACAAGTATCACAATCAAAATTACATCAACCGATAATAATCCTCTTTCATACATACAAATCATAACATCTAGCAACCTAGAATTACAATTTACACATACAAAAAATTGGAAAGTGAAACTAAAATTTAGAGAACTCCCCTAATTGCTCAAGGACTCCGGTTAGTATCATCATCACCATCGGATGAATGGATTTAGCTGCTCATCATTGGGAAATTAACTCTCCTGAAACGCTGATCTTCCATGACCATCACAGTTGCTGGCGTTGAAATCTGGAAGCAGAGAGTGGCGGCGTGTTGTTGTCTGTAACAATGAAGACCGAAGCTAGGAACAAGGTGTGATTGCGGGGGGAATGAATGAACAGCATCTGTGGACCATGTGCATGAACGAAACAAATGAAGCAGCAGCTGAGGCTTCACTGCAATGGATAAAACTCGAAATGGAGGATTCCCCAAAGGTGCGGCTTGGGTTAATGAATGAATAGAGGAAAATCAGGGGTTGGCGGCGTGAATGATGGAATTCTCCAACAAAAGAAAATCCCCCCCCCCCCCCAAATGTGCGCTGGTGGCTTCTGGATTAATGGACAATGGAATTGATAAAATATGAGTTGTGGCCCACGCATGGAATTGTTGGATTAAGCTGGTGGCTTGTGGATTAATTCTCATAAACCCACAATAGAATGGAATTAGGAGTTATGGCCCACAACCGAAAGGAAATTGAACGAGGAATGGAATAATGGCTTTTTTTGGGTGGTGACTGTAATGATGAATGAATTTGGAAAAATAAAATAATGTGCCTAGTGATTGGGTTTGATGTAAGATAATAGAATACCCAATTTCTGCTAAAGATACCTACAATAAAAATTGATCTTGAGTAGCATCAGATGTCCTAAAATCAATCATTTAACAAAATGATTAAAAATATGACCATTTAACCTTGATTATATTTAATTTCACATAATTATCATTAATCATATTTAATGCATTTGAACCCAATAAAAGCCTAACAATAAGACCAACATTCCCCCAAAATGATATAAATTCACTTGATAAAATATGATTAATTTAAAAACCAATTACTTAAAATCAAATAATGTTATATAAGCCTCATTCCTAGTTTTGAGATTCAATTTCTATCCGCTCAAGTGGTTGACCACTAAATTAGAGCTTTAATATAATTTTACTGTTAAGAATATAAGAGACCAATTTTAATTACTTGAATACCTTCCATAATATAAATCAACAAACCAAATGAAATTTCAAAAATTCCCCTCATGTTACTATTTATTGGATAACTTGAAATTCTTGGTTAACGTTAAAAATTTATAACTAATTTTACAAAAATCGAAATCAAGTGTTTCAAGTCTCTAATTGAATTTATTCCATTCCCTACAGGGAAAAATACTCATTTTCCTTTTCCTTGTTCAATTAATACATAAAAATGCTTGAATATGTATTGTTCATTTGATCATTTTTATTTTTTCAGATTTTTCCGTTAACTTTGTAAATCATAACTTCCTGCATACACATTCAAATTCAATAAGATTTATCTTATTTTAAAGTTTGGAATGTGTAGTACTTTTCTGAAAAATTTCACAACATTTGGATTCTATTTGACCTGTTTCATCATTACCTCAAGATTGGCCAATATTAAGGGTATTGGATCCTTTTTTTATTCATTTCTTGCATGCTTCTTTTCCATCGTTCCCTTCATTTATCATATCTACAGAAGTGACTAGCATGCTTGGCTTGTTCACATGGAATTTACGTCATGCTTCATATAGTAGGAGTTTAACGTATAATCTTCCACAACATCACATAAAGCCACAAAACTCAACATGCTTTAACGTGTACAAGCTTTCCCTTGCATTTTTGAAAGCCATTAAACCGACCTTAGGCCTCCACTTTTTTGTCCTTTCCGTTGTAAAAACTTTGGCCTAGATGTTGTTTTTTGGAAAGAAAGAAATTTCAAAGAAATCCCAATAGCAATTATCTCTACCTAACACATTAACATGCATGATCATTAATACGTAACATTCACAAAACGCGAACAACATGCATCAACAATACCTTATTACGTCACATTATCGTCATTTATTGCACAAGGTTAATGTACAATCAAATTGCTTAACTTTGAACATGCACATTCATAAATCACATAGCTGTTGGTCAAGGTGTGGCATCAATTGTCCCATGGCGGAGACCCGAGGGGCCAAGTCATAGTCGAACCATGGCTGGGCGTCTGCTCTATTGTGGGTTAAGGAAATAGAGTTGCGCCCTGACTAACAGCTATAGCTTTTGGCCTAATGGTAAGCGCTTGATCCTAACAATAGCTTCAACCATGTGATCATAAATAAGGATTTACATGTTATATGACTTCAACCATACATCAATAATGACAAAACAACATAAACAATAATCAATAGGAATGTAAATGTAAAAGTTAAAGACTTTGCTAAATTAAGTAATCTTGTCTTTTCACTTAAACTTTCTTGGCTTCTTCTTGTACTTTGCAAGCCCTCCTTGCAATTCACAACTCTTATTCATTATCATAATCCATTTAACATCAATAACCAACCATTAACCATGCATTATAACATTATACAAGTCATAAAACCTCTCTTGAAAACTTAGGTTCCATAAAAATTTAACTTTGCCAATTTCAATCATATTGCTTCTGAACTTGTTTTCTCACTTATATCCTACACAATTTTTCATTCTAAATCTATTGGAAGCATCAAAATCATACTCATTCCTCAAGAACAAGGTCTGGGCAAAATCTCACAGAGGATGGGAAATTGAGATTTTCAACATTTCTTTCTATACATATGCATAATCCCATTTTTAATCCATTTTTTTAACAATTATTCAACACAAAATCAATCCTCCACATACAAGATCAATTTTTTGCAGAACCTTCCCTTGGGTTTGATATCCTAAAATTCAAGACAACATCAAACCAATACAATCAAACAATCTGTAAGTATCAAATCATGCATAGAGTTGAATTATGACACTAACCGCTTTCAATTCCTTCTTTTCTTCACTTTCTCTCTCAAGACCACTCTAGGTCCTCTTTTTAATTTATTCAAGAACACCTTTATAGAAGAAAATAAACCAATTAAAAGGTATATAGAGGCTCATAACTTGTTTCTATGGAAGATTTCAAGTCATAAACACATCTTATCTTGTATTTTTGGCTTGAATCTTGTCTCTTGAGCTCCCTCCTCTTCATTTTTGGTTCTCACTCTTTCTATCTTCCTCTTGGACGAAAATGGCATCCAAATGGTGTCTTGAAGTATTATAAATGAAGATCAAATGTTAATTTAAGCTGTGGAATCCACTTTCTAATGATAAAATAACTTTACTATGATATATTCTACCACTTTGTTATAATATCTTCATTTGCTTTTCTTCTTTAAATATGAAGACCACAAGTGGCAACATATGAATACCTGCAATCCACTTTACAAAAATTAAATTGCTTTAGGTTTACTTTATCCGGGTACATTCTTTTGGAAATGCTTTTCAACAATTTTCTGATCATTTGATCAATAAAGGGTCATTACAAATTTTCATGATGCATCTGATCATCTCATGATTTTTCTTATCTCATTTCCCTTTTTAGAAATGCACTTAATGAATTTTGTTTTGAAAACCCTAATTTAGGGGTTTTTTTGCTTTTTCTTTATGTTCTAACAAATTGTTCCCGCCTTTAACCTGGAACATATTTTATAAATTTCAATAATTCTTGAACTATTTTTCTCCATTTTAAAACCAAATATCTTAGGCCTTTAGATATTTTAAATTATTATATTTAATTGAAAATCCCTTAATCAATCAAATATTAAATAATCATTAACAATACATTATGAGGTCATTTATGTCTTTTTGACCTCCGTCATTCTGCTTCAAATATCACTCATGGAATTATTTCCTTCATTTCAGGGTTCTTGGTGTCATTTTGTAATATCTGGGGGAAATTATGAAAATGTCCTTAGTTATTTTCCAAAATGATCATTTGTCCCGTCTATTATATTTTACATTGCATTTGGTCAAAAATGTGCTTCCCTAGCATAACTATATCTTAATAAACTTTTAACATGTTTTTATCCAAAGTTATAAAATTAATTTTAATATATATATTTTTATTTTTTTTAATTATGCGATTAAGTGCTCCAATCAAAGCATGTTGGTAAGACTTGAAGGATGTATCTAGTAAGGCAATTTTGGCAGCAATAGGGAGGCCTTTTGTGGTATGAGGTGTAAGGACAATATGTACAACACTAAGATGGAGGTGGGTGTACTTATCCTAGATATAAGAATTTATCAAGGGTTTAAGAATTTCAAAAGTAACGTACGTAGCAAGAAGATACTGGTTTAGACAAGAATAAGAGAGCTTAGAGAGAACTCATATTATAAAGCACACTTATATTCATAAAGAGAATACAATACTTGATATTCTAATGGTCCTTTATAAGTTCGAGAGTATCCTTATATAGGTAAACAAACTCACAAGAGTGACATGTTTATATGACTAGATCATGAACCCATGTGTCCAGTACCAATGGATTGTCCTACCTTTTAGCCTTGAAGTCGCCCCATCACTGTATGATAGTGTCTATATGTAAAAGTTGTTTGTATTTTAGTATGTCAGAAATATGCGCTGAAACTATTCATCATCATGGGCTATTTACTTTAACTTTACTTTTAGTCAGAGTCTACTTTTCATAGTGCTTGACTTTTAGCAATTGTGATTACAATAATAAAAAATTTAAATGTTATTTATTTATTGAAATTTATTTATGAAGTAATCTTTTAAATTTTGCAATCATATACATGCATTTTCAATTAAATTATAAAATTGTATAATTTTTAATGCCCTTTAATTAATGTGTTATAATTCAAAACTTTTAAATATATTTGATTAAAAAAATGTTTGTTAAAAAAATTACTCAAACTTTTGATGAAGTTGTTAACATTTTTAACATGAAAATTAATTAAATTTTGTCTGAGATTCGTAAAAATTTAAAATAGATCACTAATAAAATTAATTTTAAAAGATAAATTAGAAGTTTAGTACAATGAGGGGTGAGTTAGTAAACAAAGATTTATTCTAATACACTTTTTTATTTAAAAATACACTTTAAGAATATTCTTAGAATTTTGTTTAATGGTATTTATGGTTTGGGTTAAAATGAAAGTTTTCAAAAGAGGTAGGGGTATGTGTAAGTATTGTTACTATTATTTATTATTAATAATACCTTAGGAAAACAGTATCTGAAATTATATGAATGATTTTTAAATCCATTTTAATTTCCTTTCATATAATATCTCCCTCAATCATTTGGTGTTTTAATAAAAATAATTAATTTGAGTGGATCAAATTTAAATTATATAAATCTCGACAAAATTCCGAAAAGTCACCTTTAAAAATTGTATTACTTTACAAATTTGCGTTAATACAACTTTAGTATCTCAAATCTGTTTTTCATTTGGTTTTGTTCCTTGAAGTTTCAAAAAATAGGTTTTAGTCCATCCAGGACAAAATGATCATTTTTATATTAAATTATAGAGACTGATACTTTAAATGGAATTATACTTGATGAATTAAAACATATGATTTAAAACTAGAGGACCAAAACTGTGAAGGTAAATTTAAGAAAATAAATATTATATTAAGCGTTACAATTTTTATAAGTACAATGCTACAATTTAGGACATTATCGTAAAAAAAACTTGTTAGTCGGACTTTTCCCAGTATCCCCCTAAATCTTAATACCAAATATATATTTTTTTAATTAAATAATAAGAAGATAGAAGATGACTGTGGACATGATAACAGATAGAACATGACGCTTTCATGGGTGATGGCTTTAGGAAGTATCCGTCTTCAACTTTTCAACTTATCTTTTTTTCTCACCTTATAAACCAACTTATGCATATCTTTAGTTAATAAGTTTGCATATTCTGTTTTTACTTCGCCAACAAAATTATGCATATTATTTGTTTATATTTGAAAAATTTAGATGAGTTTGATCCTAAAACTTCACTAGGGTTAGGTCAGGGTATGCATGTACTCTTAAAGAGCATTTACAGAGGTTGTATTTACATATAATAACAAATAAAGCCCTTCCATTAATAACGTGATTTGAATTTACAACCTTGTATATTATGACTATACTCTTTACCAAACAAGATCAACCTTTGTTGATAAAGTATTTATAATTTAAGTAAATTATAACATTTATTTTCAATTTTATTAAAATATAATTTTTAAGCTTTCAAAGTCATTAAATATATTTTTTCTAAATGTAAAAAATAGAATGAAGAAAATTAAATCTTAACTTTTTAAATATGTTGAATGAAAATATAAAAAATTATCATCATCAATGAATTTAAGAAAGCCATATATTTTAAGAATATATAATGGATATGTATTCCAAAAAATTTATTAGAAACAAAAATATAGTTCACTTTAATCTTGTTTAAAATCGTGGGGTCTAATTTAATAAGCGTTTGGTTGGATTGGTAAGTGTGTCTAACCAAAGTCTTGGATTCAAGCCGTGCATTAGCATTCAAAGTTTACCACTCGAAGGGTCCCACAAGTGCTTGATTGGAATTAATCAGTTAATCGGATACTTAGTGTGACACTTCCTATTTTCCCCCTATACTCTTATTATAGATCACTTAAGAATCACTATTGGGCCGTAGACATCAAAAATTTGTCCAAAATTGTAAACTAGAATTTTGAAAATCGGAAAAGACGCTGGTACTGTTCACAGTGCCATTTTCCAGTTTTCTAGCCCAACTTTAAAAAATCATAACTAATTCTAGAAAAATCATAGGGGAAAAATACTCATGGTTTCCAATTCTTTCCCATTTGATACAGTTTATTCAAAAACCACAGACTGTCCGAAATGGCTCCTTCCAGTTTTCCAGATTTTACCTCAATCTTTGGAAAATCATAACTCTCGAAATACACATCTAAATTTCACAAAATTTATATCATTTTAAAGCTTAGGATGTCTAGTTTCTTACTAGAAAATTTCAGCCCATTTGGAATTCGTTTTTCAGGGCCTTTGAAACTCCTTTAGCTTTGAAACCAATTTTCTTAAAAATTTACCAAAACCTCTTTTTGGTTCCTTAACACCTCTTAAACATGCATGACCATTCCCTTACCATTCTTGGTTACTTTTAGCTTATCATCATGCATACTTCATCACCCATTCACATGATACTTTTGTAGAGGTTTAGGTTACAAAACAACAACTTCAAGAAAATATGCATCATAACCATTTACACCAAAACATGCAAGCACAACATCATCTTCAAGCATCATTAACCTTTTCCTTACCCTTCCTTAAGTTTGCACCTACATGGTTAGTGGGTGGGGGATGAGATTTGGGAATCCCAATAGCAAAACCACATAATCAAACATTGTGAATGTGCAAACATAACTTTATG
>JANTPZ010094101.1:0-16639 GCA_025593235.1 Vachellia pachyceras
GATTATGGCAGATAAAAATTTGGAGGACAGTGATATTGAGCCAGCTCCAAAGCTTATTGAAGTTTTATTTCAGAATTGTAGAGGGCAGGTGGATCACTTGGTTGAGCCATATCTCAGAATAACAGTTGAACGACTGCACAGAACTGAAAAATCATATTTGAAATGTCTTCTTATGCAAGTGGTAAGGTGTTATTAGAATCAGTATGGCATGTATGAATGAACATCAGTAGAAAAATTGGCTTTTACTGCTTCCTAGGTTATTTTAGTGAGTTTGACAAGTTACATTGGCTTGTTTTGGGTCCATATACACTGTTAATTACTTTGCATCCCTTGTGCTTGTTAAACTAGCGTTCAAATGTCTTCTAATTTGGGCTTGCCGGCTAAATCAGTGACTTTAAAAGGATTATAGATGGTGCGATATGGTTATCATTATTTTGGTTTTCTTTATATAGTAGGTCCTTTAGTACATGGAGGTTGCAGTCTCATCAGTGCTATGATTGACACATACTACCATTTGGAGCAAAAAATAGATTGAAAAGGGGAAAAAATAATTCTTACTGCCTACTACTATATGCTGTTTACTTTATCTATTTAAAGTTTGCCATGTTCCTCAAGTTCATTTGTTTGATTGGAAAGACTATCAGGTAATTTACTAAACATTTATGCAGATTGCAGATGCTCTTTACTACAATCCAGCATTGACTCTTGGCATATTGCATAAGCTAGGTGTTGCATTAGAAATTTTCAATCTATGGTTCCATATGCTGCAGCAAGTCAAGAAGAGTGGTTTACATGCTAATTTCAAAAGGTATTTTTTAATCTTTTATTGCAAAAATTTTTATACTACGAATTCTGCAAGGGTCTAAGAAATGATGAGCACGCAAAAAAATAAAATTGAAGTGCAGCAAATATGTGTTCCCGCACTTATCTCTTTCACTAATTTCCAGTTTCCTTTTATTGTCATGCTGTGCTCTATGATAACTTTAGTCTTCAGCGAGATTTTGAGGTTTTATTATGCCATTGGAAGTGATGACAATCTCTTTGCAGGGAACATGACAAGAAAGTTTGCTGCCTTGGTTTGACATCATTGCTGGCACTTCCAGCTGATCAACTGCCGGGAGATGCTTTAGGTCGGGTGTTCCGAGCCACCCTTGATCTTCTTGTTGCATACAAAGATCAAGTTGCAGGTATCTTTTCCTTTCATTTATTTGTTTTTGAGATGTTTCATTCTTATCAATCATATTCACCGAGTATATCAACCGATTTTTTCCCTCTTTAGTAGCCATTTTTATTGTGATCTCTTGAATCTGAGTCTAAAGTGCCTAATTCTATATCGCATATATTGTACGTATTTTGCAGAAGCTGCAAAGGAGGAAGAAGCTGAAGATGATGATGATATGGATGGTTTTCAAACAGATGATGCAGATGAGGATGAAAATGAATCTGACAGGGAACTGGGAGTTGACGCTGAGGATGGGGATGAAGCTGACAGCAGTAAATTTAGAAAGCTGGCTGAAAAGGTGTGTTGATATGATGCCTGAAAAAACTAATCGAATCTAGGAAGTGTTTGCATAAATAAGGCTTTATATGATGTAGGTATTTATGCGTGGTTCTAACCAAGGAAATGTGTGTTTTCATGAGTTGTTTATACTGAAATGTCAGGATACCGAGTCATCTGTAATACATTAGTTAAACTAACAACAAAAAAGCCTGGTCCTACTTAGTGGGGTTGGTGACATGGATCAAACGATGTTATTGCACTCTATTATAAACCATACCAATGTATAAATTATTAACCAGAAGATCTCTCTCTATAACCTTCTTGAGAGCTCTTCGGTCTTCCTCTTTCTCTTTTCAAAAGACTACACACTGTTTGATCCTCTACTTATTGGTTCCTCAAATGGCCTTTTTTGCACATGTGATTCTTCACCATTTTCTCCTCATTGACTAGCACGCCAACTTGTCCACAAATTTCATAGTTATGAATTCTATTTATTTTTGTACGCCATATATCTATTTCAGCATTTTCATCCCAGTGATCTCTATGTTATGCTCTTGTTGTCCCTTTAAAGTCCAACATTCATTACCATATAGCAAGGCTGGTTTTATAGTCGTACGATAAAACTTTCCTTTTAATTTATTAGACACTTTTCGATTATAATTAACCCCAGTAGTTTGCCTCTATTAACACCATCCAACTTGAATTTTATGATTAACATCACCATCAATTCCACCATGTATTCTGGTTTGCTTCTACTAAGATGAAGGCCCTTTGATTCCAAAACCTTTCTCCAATCTCAAGTTTAGAGTTAATCTCTTTCCTTGATTCGACCAAAAGAACTATATTATCAACAAAGAGCATTTATTTAGGGATATCTTATCAGACAGGCTCAGTTAGAACGTATATTTTTAGGTTAAACAAATAATGGTTCAAAGATGATCCTTGATGTAGGTCAATCTTTATTTGAAAGTTCTGTCTCACGTCCAGGAATTCTAACATTGGTTGTTACTCCCTCGTACATATTATGAATGGCTTTAATGTAAGACATGTATACCCTTTTCTTTCCTAAAGCTTTGCAAAGAACATTCATATGCATGCGGTCATAAGCTTTTTCTAGGTACATGAAAACTATATGATACTTCTTTGCTATGATACTTTTCCATTAACTCTCCGAGCAAATAAACCACATTTGTTGTGGACCTTTTTGGTATGAACCCAAATTGATTCTCAGAAATACCAGTCTCCAATCTCAACTTATGTCCAGTCACTTTTTCCGATTATTCCATTGTATGACTTATCAGCCTAATCCCTTTGTAGTTGACACAGTTTTGAATATCTCCTTTATTCTTAGGGATAAGAACTAATGCACTTCTCTAGTCATCAAGCTTTTTCTTGGATCGAAGAATGTCATTAAATAACTTGAAAAGCCACAACACACCCTCTTCACCCAAAAATTTCCAAAGCTTAATAGGAACACCATCTGGACCAACATCTTCAGCATTTTCCATTTTCTTAAGAACTTCTTTGACCTTGCCAATTCGTATCTTGCGATAGTGTTGAATTGAGCTCATCTTCCCTAGTTGTCAAATCCTCCAACTCAAATGTCAAACCCCCACTTCAATCATTAAACAACTTGTAAAAGTAGGCCTCCTATGCATCACCATTGTGACCTAAAACCTTGCATTCTTCATCCTTTATACATCTTACTTGATCGTTTGCCCAAAAAAAAATACATCTTACTTGATCTAAGTCTCTTGATTTCCTCTCCCTATTCTTTGCAATCTTATATATCTTTCGTTCCTTGGTCTTTATTCCCAATTCCTTGTAAAACTCCTCATACGCTTTTGAATGAGCTTCACTTACTGCATTCTTAGTCTCTCTTTTAGCCAAGCAATACCTTTCCAATTTTCAGCTTTATTACACAAGTGGATACCTTTCCTAATTTTCAGCATTTAGTTAGACTAAGCATTTGAATTTTAAAAATAGGTATTTGAAGTGTAGACCTCATCCGGTGGTATAAAACTTCTTATTGTTGGCTTTCTGATGTGATGCCTTCGTTGGGGTTATTCGATGTTCATTATCTACTGTTAAATCTTAATCTTGTAATTTTCTTGTGTTTATGGCTGCATAGGTGAGGGCATTCCGACCCGATGATGAGGATGAGGATGACTCAGATGATGACTGGACAGACGATGAAGAATTGCAGACACCAATTGATGATGTGGATCCTTTTGTGTTTTTTGTGGATACAATAAAAGGTAAGCAGACACCACCCCTAAAACATGGCTCCTTCAAATGTTTATCATTTTTTGTTTGTCTGAAACCCACTCAACGTGAAATCTACCTGTAGTGATGCAATCATCAGACCCGATACGGTTCCAGAGCCTCATTCAGGCTCTTGACTTCCATTTTCAAGCTCTTGCTCATGGTGTTGCCCAGCATGCTGAACTGAGGAGAGCAGAGATAGAAAAGGAAAAATTCGAGAAGGCTTCAGCTCCCACAGCTGCTACAGCTTCTTAAGCTTTGGGATGTACATTCTTGGAGATTCGTTTGCTTCTCAAGTTTTTGGCTTTATCTATTCGTCCAGTAACGGTGTCAATCTCCCAAAGCAGAGGCATTGGTCACTAGCAGAGCTCCATGTGCCTTGAGAAAGTATGCTTGCTGTTTCAATGTTCTCGGAGATGTGGTCACTGAAGTTCCCACTGAAATCGGACGATCTTGAACTTTGATAACTGGAGGACTAGCAGTCCTCCTCAGTGAAAGTGCCTATGCCTGCCAGTCTATGTGGTCTTCTTGTTCCTACCGCATTGGATATAGCTTTTATTTTTTTCATGCCTCCAAATTTTGGGTTGATAATATATTTATAAACCCCATTCTGTTCTTGGATGAGAACAGAAGGGGTTAAGGCCTCTGTAATATTTATAGCATGTCACATAGATGGGCAATGTGGGGTTGCCAATGCATGTATTGGTGAAAGTTTTGGTGAGAGTTTAGTATCAGAGGTTCTTTTAAAATCATTTTTGGTCAGAAAATTTTGTAATTTTTTTTTTGGATGAAAGCAGAGTCTAGGAGAATTGAGATGATTGGGTTGGTTTTGGGTTTTGGTCCTTTTGGAGAGCCTTCCTTACTGCGTCTTGTAAAATTTTATTCCCATTCTTTATATTAAATTATTTGGGTTGAAATTGGCATTCATGTTTGTGACGGATGCCTTTTTGTACCTTTTTTTGGAAGCATGTTGCAGTGTAAAGTGATGAAAATTTATCTAATAATTATATTACAGACCATATTCAGCGTGTGCAGTCTTTTATTGCTCTTTTATACACTTTTTCGGGGACTCAACGATTTCGTATATCATTAGATGTGTTTGCCGTTTGTGGCACTGATGAGAATTATAGCGAACCGGTCACATGTCCGGTCTGGTTCATCTTCTGAATCGGTGGTGAAGCAAATTAGAATAACCCACCCTAAATCAATACAAACCGGTTAGACGAGTTGCATGGGTGAAATCTAAAAAAAATACAAAGGAGGGAGAGGTTGATGTCAGCGTCACCCAGCTTTGTTGAAGGGAGTTGAGGAAACGAGGACGGAGGCGTCACAACAGTTGCAGGGGAAGAGGCAGAGGCCAGCGCTGGTGGTGGTGTGGGCGAACTGGGGAAGGAGAAGAGCTCGGATTCTGAGGGAAGAAGAAGGAAAGAGTGGAAAGAGAGTGAGAATGGTGAGAGCCCATAAGTGACAACATACAAAGCTCAGAGGAGAAGCATGCTTATCTCTTGGGTAAAAGCACATGTTCAGAGGTAGGGGTGTGTGCTCAGTGTCACGGGCTTAGTATTTACATTATGAAAGCTCCGTGCGGTCTAGCAAGCTTAGCTTAAACTCAAGCTCTGGAACCTGCTAGTAAGCCTACAAAGACTTAACTTAGTTGTGAGAACTAAGGAAATCTAGAGAGAGAAACTAGAGAGAGATGGAGAGCATTGCTTGAATGTTTGGTGAATACAACTCATCCCCTTGGGGGGTATTTATACTACTCTATCTCCTCAATGGACGGTGGAGATCGATTCGATCTGACGGCTTACATCAAAGCTTCCAGAATTCTCTCCTAAAATATCTAAGATATTTACACATGTGAAAAATGTGTAGAAAACTCTAGAAGATGCAAGAATAAACAAGTATTTACAAGAGAATTCTAGGATTCCCTAGATTAGTCTATGACATCCTCCCCCATCTAATCCGGCGACGTCCTCGTTGCCTTCTTGACCTCGTACTCCTTGATCTGGTCCCGGAATTACCACAAATGTGAGATGGGCTCCTCCTTTCCACTTGACAAGAAGTTCATGAATTGGAGGCTGGTTTGAGCGGCGCACTCTTTGATCAGCAAGTATTTCTTCAACCTGCTTGTCATGTTGAACCTTGATGCTCATTGGTGCGCGCCGTGAGATGCCTCTGTCCGGATCTGAGGGATCACCATGATAGGTCTTAAGTAAACTCACATGGAAGACGGGGTGATACTTGATTTCGGCGAGCAGCTCTACCTTGTAGGCTTGGGTCCCAATCTTCTTGAGAATGGGGAAAGGTCCTTCATATCTCCTGAGAAGACCCATATGCCTTCCTTCCAACCTCGCATGAGCATACATCTTGACAAGGACAAGATCTCCCACCTGGAATTCTCTTGGGCGCCTCTTCTTATCAGCCCACTTTTTCATCTTCTTGGAGGCTTTCTCCAAGTAGGCTCGGGCAATGTCCGCTTGATCATTCCAATCCTTTACGAACTTATACGCAAGAGGACTGGGACCTTTATACCCTGTGGCAACTGTGTTGGGGGTTAAGGGTTGTTGACCCATGATAGCTTCGAAAGGACTTCTGCCGGTAGACTCGCTTCTTTGCAAGTTGTATGAGAATTGGGCAACATCGAGCAACTTAGCCTAATCTCGGTGGTTGACACTCACATAGTGCCTCAAGTAGAGCTCAAGAAGGGCGTTCACCCTCTCAGTCTGCCCATCAGTCTGAGGGTGAAAGCTTGTGGAGAAGTTAAGCTCAGAACCCATGAGCTTGAATAACTCCGTCCAGAATCGCCCCGTGAAGCGAGTGTCTCGATCACTGACTATTGAACGAGGTAGCCCCCAATACTTGACTACATGCCTAAAGAATAGCTGAGCTGTTTGTTCAGCAGAACATTCCTTGGGAGCTGGAATGAAGGTGGCATATTTGGAGTATCGATCCACCACCACAATGATCCAGTTAAAACCTTCACTCATGGGTAGTCCCACGATGAAGTCCATAGAAATGCTCTCCCAAGACCGTTCTGGAATGGGGAGAGGCTGTAGTAATCCGGCGGGAGATGCCTGTTCCACCTTGTCCTGTTGGCAAACAAGACAAGTATTCACATAAGCCTCGACATTTTTCTTCATCCGAGGCCAATAATAGGAATCTCCTACAAGCTCCAATGTGCGGTGTAGATCAGGATGACCGGCCCACTTGCTGTCATGACACTCCTTTAACACCTCTCTTCGAAGGTTGTCATGAGAAGGCACATAGATGTGCTGGCCTTTGGTGAGTAAGAGTCCATCCTCGACCCAAAACTTTCGAGTCTTACCTCCTTCTACGAGGCTAAGGATGGATTGGGTTATCTTGTTATGCTTCAGCCCATCCTTGATATGCTCCCTCAAATTACTTTGACGACGGCAGATGCTGGCAAGGGTACTCTTGCGGCTCAAGGCATCGGCTACTAGATTGGCCTTGCCTGGTTTGTATTCCATGACGTACTCAAATTCCGCAAGGAAATCCTGCCACCATGCCTGCTTGGGAGTAAGCTTCTTCTGAGTCTGTAAGTAGTTGGTGGCCACATTATCTGTCTTGATTATAAACTTGCTCCCAAGTAAGTAAGGTCTCCACGTACGAAGACAGTGAACTATCACGGTCATCTCCTTTTCTTGCACCGTGTACCCCCTCTCAGTATCATTAAGCTTCCGGCTCTCAAAGGCGATGGGATGGCCATCTTGCATTAAGACCCCACCAATAGCAAAGTCAGAAGCATCGGTGTGTAGCTCAAATGATTTGTTGATATCAGGTAGGGCTAGTACAGGTTCTTCAGTCACAGCCTTCTTTAAGGCTTCGAAGGCTTGCTGGCACCTGGGGCTCCAACTCTATACTTGCTTCTTCTTCAACAAATCAGTGAGTGGAGCGGCAACGGCATAATAGTTTTAGATGAACCGGCGATAGTAGTTCACCAAGCCAAGAAAAGATCTCAACTCAGTGACCCTTGTGGGTGGTTCCCACTCAAGTATGGCTTGCACTTTGGCTGGATCCATGCGAAGCCTTCCTTTGCCAATGATATGTCCCAAGAATGGCACCTCTTCTTGGGCGAAGGAACACTTTTCTTTCTTGACGTAGAGCTGGTTGTCCCTCAATGTAGAAAACACTTGTCTCAAGTGTTCTACATGTTCCTTCAAAGTCTTGCTGTATATGACAATGTCATCAAGATCGAGGTAGGGAGCAATTACCTTGTTCATTAGAGTGCAGAAGGTTGCCGGTGCATTTGTGAGTCCATAGGGCATGACAAGAAATTCATATGATCCATACCGTGTAACACATGCTGTATTTGGTTGATCTCCTTCGGCTATGCGGACTTGGTAGTACCCACTTCTCAGATCAAGTTTAGTGAAATACCTGGCATCTCCAAGTTGATCAAAGAGATCATCGATCCGGGGGATTGAATATTTGTTCTTGATGGTGATCTTGTTGAGCGCCCGATAGTCTATGCAGAGTCGAAGGGAACCATCATGCTTCTTTTGAAAAAGTATCGGCGTACTATAAGGGGACTTTGAGGGACGGATGTACCCAGCATCGAGTAGCTCCTTCAACTGTATCCGAAGCTCTTTTAACTCAGGGGGTGCCATGCGGTAAGGAGTGAACGCTGGTGGTTTCGCTCCTTGTTCCAAATCAATTGCATGGTCGACCTCCCTCTTTGGAGGAAGCCTCTTGGGCAGCTCAGTCGGCATGGCATCCCTGAATTTGTCAAGTACCTCCTGGACTGCTTCAGGTACTGGAGCATCATTGAGCACTTCTTTCATCTTCAATGTGGCCAAGTAGGTGGTCTCCTATCTCTTGAGGCCCTTAGATAATTGGAGGGCAGAAATTATGTTCTTCTCATCAAACTGCCGTTTGACTGGAACATAGTACCTGCGCTTACCCTACCTGATGTACATAGAGTCTGAGAAGGACTCAAGGACGATTTTAGCCTTATCAATGAAGTCTATTCCAAGATAGAGCTTCTTATTATCCAGCGGGGCTACTATAATATCAGCCTTTCCTCACCATTGCTGGATTTGGATGGGAGTATCCCGAGCAACTCCATAGATGGGGAGGCTACCTGCGTTCACCCCTTTGACATAACCTTCCTCTTTGGTATAAAGAAGGCCAATCTCCTCAGCTACTTCCTTGGCCATGTAGACAAAGTCTGCTCCCGTGTCTATCATGGCTGACAAAGGCTTACCATTGATGTGGACTTGTACATACAAGCGTCCCCGATGAGGCTTCTCGCTTCTCTTCTTCAGGGCCCCAATACAGGTCATAGAGGCAAGTTGGGACTCCTCCTTCTTCTCATTCTCCATAATGATAGAAGCGAGCTTTCCCTTCTTTGGACACTCAAAGACCCGATGAGGACAATTGCAAAGGAAGCATGAAATCTTACGGGGAGCTTCTTCCTTCTTTGATGGACCCTTGTCGTGGAAGTGAACTGTCTTGTCATTCCTGGGGCCATGTTCACGCTCTCCCCCACCTTTGCCATTGTGGGTACTTTTTTTGATCGGACCCTTGGATGGCTCCTTCTTGTATTTAACCAAGGATTCCGCAACGGCAATGGCGGAAGTCAGATCTTGAACGCCCCGCCTCTTAAGTTCTGTCTTGGCCCAGCTACACAAGCCATCCATGAAGGTGAAGAGGGCATCCTTCTCACTCATGTCTGAAATTTCCAAGAGCAGTTCTTGAAACTCCTTGACATATTCTCGAATATGCCCTTCCTTGTGTTGGAGGCGGCGGAGTTTGGCTCTAGCCTCATGCTTAGCGTCTTCAGGGTAGAACTGCTTCTTGAGGCCTTTCTTGAACTCATCCCAAGTTTGGATTGGTTCAGACCCCCTTTTGACATCATCACACCTACGGCGCCACCATACAAGAGCAATATCCTTAAGGAAGAGGGAAGCGTGGCTTACCTTGGGTGCTTCCTCAGTTATGCCCATTGCGCCGAAGTATGCTTCTAGTCCCCAAAGGAAGTTGTCTATCTCCCTCGCGTTCCTTGCTCCACCAAAGGGAGAAGGCCTGGGGACGTTTGACTTCGAAGAGGAAGGCACTTGGTCATCCCCTACGTTGGCCACAACCATGCAAGTCTTTACCTGCGTTACAAGCTCCTCCATTTGTGACCGTAGCGCAGCGTTCTCGGTCTTGAGGGTCTCCACTTCCTCGGACCACCCTCTTGCAACTGCTTGAAGAGCATCCTGCATCTCGGCCCTTAGTTCTTCTTCGTCCTCCTTGGACACGAACCCCTCGATGCGTTGGACAACATCTCCGACTTTATCCCATAAGTCGGATGTGGTAGTTTCCACCAAAACTACCTTCTCCTACAATGCAGTGACCATCTCCTTGGTGATCTTATCCTTGGCCTTCTTCCCAGCACCTTGTTGGGGAGCCACGTCGGTCGTAGTTGAAGTCATTTCTTTCTCTCGAACTTGAACTTTGGATTCGTGCGGAACCTAAGGCTTGTGAGCAACCTGGCACTGATACCAACTGTCACGGGCTTAGTATTTACTTGATGAAAGCCCCGTACGGCCTAGCAAGCTTAGCTCAAACTCAAGCTCTGGAACTTGCTAGTAAGCCTACAAAGACTTAACTTAGTTGTGAGAACTAAGGAAGTCTAGAGAGAGAAACTAGAGAGATGGAGAGATTGGGAGAATGCTTTGAATTGCTTGAATGCTTGGTGAATACAACTCATCCCCTTGGGGGTATTTATACTACTCCACCTCCTCAATGGACGGTGGAGATCGATTCGATCCGACGGCTTACATCAAAGCTTCCAGAATTCTCTCTTAAAATATCTAAGATATTTACACATGTGAAAAATGTGTATAAAATTCTAGAAGATGCAAGAATAAACAAGTATTTACAAGAGAATTCTAGAGAATTCTAGGATTCCCTAGATTGGTCCATGACATCAGGGGAAGCATGCTTATCTATTGGGCAAAAGCATGTGCTCAAAGGCAAAAGCATGGCCGCAGCTAGCACTTTTGGGTGCAAGTGGCACGGGAGTTGCCCATGGCGACACTTTAATAGGTATCGATCCCTACCTGGAAGCATTAGCTTGTCTACTAAAAAAAAGCATGGCCGCACGACTTTGAAATATTTATTGTTTACAAATAAATAGTAGAGCATTTATAAAAATTGATAATGAAATATACGTGTAGCGTTACTTCTTATACAAAAATAATTGCAAACAAATTGTTCTCGAATTGCAATTTTTATGTTGGGCTTCTGTTCATAAGAAAATTTGATTAGTATCATATTTATTTAAATATTATTTTTATATGTAAGTTATTTACATTTTAATTAAAATTATATTATTTTAATATAACTGGTTCAATCCTGATCTGTTTCCAATTTGACCCACCGATGCCGAGCGAGAAGAAACAAGAGAATCACACTCATTGGTACCTTTATTGTTCGATTCAGCGAAAGTAAAGCCGCCAATGAAGTCGATTAAAATTGAGAAATCAGGAAAAAAACTCAACTGAGGGTTTGATCGATGCAGAAGGAAATTGGAAAGAAAGCGCCTTGAAGTGATGAAATAGAATATTAGAGTGTGGTTCTCTGATGTGACTTGAGGAAGCGGTAGAAGTAGAGTAAACTATTGGACTTCTTTTTTTGGGGTGAGGTTTAAGCCAAACGCGTGGTGATGCGGAGAAGATGGATAGTGGATAAGTGGGCCACGTCATAGAGAAGTGATCAACTTTTAAGCACGAACGGACTGGCTTTGCCTTACCAGAAATTTCTAGGGGGAGAGGCCTACACGTGCACGTGGCCTAATACAAAAATCTGTGTTTCTCTTTCAATGTTCGAATTTTAAGCAAGAACAAGCTGCTGGATTCACGTTGCTCAATAATGTGGTGAGACACGTGTAGGTTCTTGATTTGTTTAAAAATTATAACGTTTTTTTATCTTTAACGCAACATTGTGGTGAGACAGCCTCAAAACATTTTTGCTACGAAAATATACACGTTGAAGCACTATGTATCCGGAAGTTTTTTGATACCAGATTCACCCTGTAAGTTTATAAAACGTAACTTTTTTTACCTGGATCAATGGATCTGTAAAGGACGTTTGTTTTAATCAAATGAGGCGCATGTTCATTCGAATGAATGTCTCATCTTCAGCGATCCTAATGAACTCTGGAGATAAAGGCACTAGTTACTAGGGAGGGGAGGAGAAGGGGTGAAGAAGAAGATGAGAAGGCATATGGAAGGAGAGAAGAAAGTGCATGAGAAGGGAAGAGGGAGGAGTGAATCAGGTTTCATATTCAGTGTGATATGCCTTGTATATATAGACATAAATTTACATCAAAGTAGATTACTCTAAAGATTACATGAAGAAATAAGGGGATACAAAATACAATTAGGAATAATGAGAGACATTGACATCCACATAATAATATTCATAACACTCCCCCTTGGATGTTCATGACTAAACATATGCCTCATTAAAAACTTTTATAGGAAAACCCTGTGGGACAAAACCTAGATAAGGAAAAAAAGAGTACAATGTTTATAGATACATATCTTAATGCTGCCTCATTAAAAACTTTTTTAGGAAAACCCAGTGGGACAAAACCTAGATAAGAAAAAAAGAGTACGTGTATCAACTCCCCCTCTCAGCAACTTTACTCAATATGTCTGACATGCAAAGTCAGATGTTTGAAGCATGCAGTGACTGGGTGAACAAACCTACTAAATTTTCACTGAAACAGATTTATAGATTTGCAGGATAATAATTTCAACTCATTTTCAAGGTCATAAGTGGAGAGAAACTTATATGAAATAAGTTTTACTCTTTAACCCTTGATGTAGTTATACCTACACATATAAACAAGTGTAATAAATAATATATGAATAAACAGTCATTTCATATTTAGAAATATACCGAAGTATAATAATATTATATCTAAAGTGCCTCAGAAATATATATCACTCTATTTTAATGTATCAATAATGTTGAAGAACCATATTTTGTTGATAAATTAACGAAAACTAATATGACATGACATGTAAAATCAACAAGATATATTAGTGCCCCAAAAGCACTTAATTATGGTACTTTCAGGCCCAATAGTTCTTCATCTACCTCTTCAGGAGTTTTGATGAATTTGATATTATCAACATAGATAACAATTATCGCAAACTTACATATTGTGCGATAAAAACACTTTGAGTGCTTCAAATCATATTAAGACTTGTTTAGCTCAATGTAATACTGTTCTCGAGAATTTTCATTTGATGCTTCTAGCATCACGAGTCCTTCAGGGGCTCTCATATAAATGATACTACTAAGTGTGTCATATGGAAGTATAGTCATAACATTTATGAGGCATAAGTCAAGCCCTTTATTAACTAGTGAATATATTCCTAGATCATTATGTAAAGCATTCTATTATAAGAGATGCCATATATCTTATCATTTTGCCTTTTCCATTTATCTTCCATACATAATGGCTTACATTCACATGGCCAATCCTTTCTTTATTGGCACTTAACAATGGGCTCATGATCCTCATCATTCATTTCATTGCATGTTATTTTATAACGTGCTATCAACGTTGACTTTGTTTTCTTCTCATCGAATTCCACAATTTATTGAAATCTCATTATTTTCAAATATGTCAGATACCTGATTCTCTTGTGACTATAATATTCTTCTAAACAAAATAACTCTTCAAGAGTTAGCTCTTCTAGAGCAATCAAGTATTCTTGATCTTCCTCAACTGACCATCTATATTCTTGGCTCCTTTTCTTTTTGAGGATTTTATCTTTTGAATCGATAGACTTTTCACGCTTCATGCGTGTTTTAAATTCGTTCATAATAGATTATCCTTCAAGGACACATATTCTTATAGGACCATTAGCATATAGGATATGTGACTTTATCACTTTGTTTGGATTAACTAAGCATGTACTCCCCCGCGCTATGCGCGGGAAGAATGTTATCATGACATTGATTACACCACAAAACTTTATTCCCCCGTCTAATGTGCAGGTTGATATAACAAATATATTAAATTCGATATTCATATATTCAATAAATTTAATTAAAATCAATTATTAAACATTATAGCAGAATATATTATACAATGTTTATCATTACATTCTCTATAAAATACAAAGAAATGGGATGGATATATTACCATAAGCACAAGAAAATAATATCCTTGATTCACATTTATAAATTTGTCTCGATTCACTTGATGTCAATACCAGCTGCATACTTTGGCCAAAAATACCAATTATAAACAATAGAAAGGGAAAAATGAATAGTGATTGTTTAGAAAATGTGATTAATGAATATGCATAAAAGAAGCTGACAAAACTCTGCCGCTACTAATCTGCAAAAACCATCAAAACCTCAATATATCCTTAGTATATCCTTGGTTATCTCAACATGTTAACTCATATGCAAATCTCTTTCTTTCACCTTGTGTTGTCCAAGAATCAACACCCCAATTAAAAATCTGATAGAGCCCAAGCTAAAACAGTAAACTGAGCTTAGATTAATTCATAAAATACTTCCTCCTCAAAGAAAAAGAAAAATTGCTCAGACGGTGCATTTTACAGATTTGAAATTTGAAGCACCTCCAAACGAATAAATTCAACCCAATGTTCTAGAAAAAGAAGATATTTTGGGTTTCTCTGAGGAAAGAGAAATAACGAAGAAAGGAAAGACAAAATATTAATAGAAACACGCCCACAAAATAAAACTTACTCTTTCTCCACGGAGATGACGCAAAGGCCGGGAAGTAGTTGAAGGATCTCCATTGAGCAATGCCCTGTTAACCAGGAACTCCTTTACACGATCCATGATCTCATTAATGAGGGAATGATTGGGAGGCAGGTTTTTAAGGATAACCTAGACACGTCAAATATTCCATTATAACCAGACAGTACAGGGTCTTCTAATCAATGACAACCAATTTGTATACTATAGGTTATCACAATAATAAAAGCTATTATACAATACATCTGATCATTCTATAGACAAGAATATCTTGTTGAAATTCCATTCAATGCAGTCAAGCTTGCTAGACAACCTTTCATGCAACCTTCCAAAGTAGATGGAGATTTAGCTAACGATTACCTCATTGTCAATTACTCTAACTCTTAGGTATTCTTGTTTATAAACAGTATCTAACATGGCCTGGATATATCCTTTAATGTATAACTGCAACAGTACCCACATATAATTAGTATTCGATAATATCACCAATGCTTCCCACTCAAGGTCAATACAACAGTTCAATATTATTGCTATTAAAAGATCCCTCTCACTTTATTTGGAAGTCCTAAATAGTTCTCTCAGTTTCTGTTTTTTTTATTTAAAACAATTACCATCTTGAAAGCTTGTTGTTTCCATGCATGTGTGCGCGCGGACAACATCACAAATGCTTCCCACTCAAGATGAATGCAATATGTCAATATTTATGGTATGAGTAGATGCCTCTATGAAATTATTGAAATTTAATAGTTATTCCAGCTTCCAGCTTTTGTTTGTTTCTATTGTACGCACGCCACAATCTTACAAGTTTGTCAATCCAGCTACCCCCAATTTTGTATCGATCAAATGGGAGTAAATGAAATACATATATGCATGCATACAAACTTAAATACGGTGTTGAAGATCAGAGGGAAAGGCATGTAGATTCGTCAGATTTGCAGCACAACCAAATGTATTCTTCCAATACCAAGGGCACAGCATAACAAAACAAATCATGTAGTACCTCATCAACTCCAGGACTTTGATCAAGTAAGATCTTCCTATCTGGGCCACCTTCCATTAATGCAGTGCCGAGAAATGATGGCTCCATAACCAATTTTAGTATTTCTTGATGAAACCCACTCACATTTAATATACATATATGGTCAAAACATGTCATACTGAATCGGTCCCTGCTCCAACAAAATTATCAATAAACAAAACAGGGCAGCAATTCCATACCATTCCGTTGACACCATTTGCTTCTGCTCCTTTAAGAACAGAGTCTGATATTTCAGCTACAGCTGTAAAGAACTAAAGATTACATTGGAACCAGCGGATCTCAACTGCAAGAGCGACATCAATTGATCGTTAAGACATGATAATTACACCTACAACTGAAATTTAATTTTGCAAACAACAAAGAGCTAACATATTGTTTTCCCAAGGTCGCCAAAGTAGCGTCTTGTCCCTGAAACACCTTCACCTTTGATACATTTACTGATAAATTTGAAAGTACCTGGTCAACAAAAAACAATATATATGTATAATATAATTAGGAGGAGAAAGTAAGGCCCTGTTTCATAGTTGTACTTGAATGAGAATCCCATTCTAATGCACAGCAATCAAGTTATGCAATATTTATTACATCCCTGTTATCATTATTCAGAAATAAAACTTGAAAGGGTCTTAACTCCAATAAAGATTTGAGCATTGTTTTCTAACACAGATGGAAGTGTTGTAGGATAAGTATCAGCTAGGAGTTTAAGTGTTAAAGGACAAATGGTGTCGGGATCAATTTCCCGAATTCTTCCCCTTTAACACTCCCTTTCAAGTTGTGACAGTCATTCAACAATCCTTCTCATATGTCTTGCATATGTTTCATATCAGTATAGGCAGCACGTTCAAAGAAAGAAAATTTTTGGAAAAGAAAATAGTTCTCAGTTCAAAATGATATTGAATCTCCAAAAGGGACAAGGCTAGAAGGTAGCGCACCATAGTGTGATTCAGTATATCATTGCCTATCTGCAAATAATTTCAAGCAACTTTTGAAAAACCTTCTTGTTTTATTCAGCCTAAATCCATTATTCATCAATTCTATAACTTCAATATACAAAGGACATTTCCCCTTTCGCTCTT
>JANTPZ010094102.1:0-15793 GCA_025593235.1 Vachellia pachyceras
TCCCCCCTTAAGCTCTATGACATAATCATTCCTTCTCTAAAATACTTCACTTTCTCTCATCTTTCTTTCCCGTCAAAAACATCATGGATGGCCGTCCTGGGGTTTGATTCCGGTTTTTAGTTTCCGACCTGAGAGGGATGACTTCTTTCCATCCCTATAACTGTCCCATTGATGATGCTCCAAGTCATAATGGTGATCAATATTTCAATATCATAGTTGAGGATCATCACTGGGTTTTCAACGAAACATCATATGTTCCTACCGGTTCCTTCAGCCCTTGCTTCTTCCACTTCCCGAAGAGCTTGATCCAGCGGGAAGTTCACTCTCTACTCTCCCTTTTCAACGTTCATCAAGATTTCCACTGCTTCACGGCAGCGAGTATCTTGGATTTCGCGACAAACATGGCGAACAATACCCACCGGGACAAGAAGTATCTCTACATGAGAGTGGATTTTCACCTTGTTCGTGCCCAGATTGTTGTTAATGATGAAGATTATGATCAAGCTGTGCAAAAATCTTTTGAGGATCATGATTATGTGTCGGTTCCTGCAAGTGAATCTTCCGTCAAACAGCTGGAGAAAAGTAGTGAAGGTTGAAGATGATGAAAGGTCAAGCGATTGCTCGATTTGTTTGGAAGGTTTTGAAGATAACAAAGAAGTCATTCGTATGCCTTGTTCACATTTGTTTCATGGGACTTGTATTGTTAATTGGCTGCAACGAAATCATGTATGCCCGTTGTGTCGTTTTCAATTGCCTAAAAGTAATACAACTAGTTGAATTTATTCGAATATTCACTTTTCAAATTCATTGGGTTTAATTATCTTATCAATTCAATCCCATAAAAAGATACCAAGTTTGAATCCTAGAAAGCGTATTTATTGGTGAAACATTTACGCTTTAAGCTTCGAAGAAGATTAATCTTATTTCTTATTTCCATAAGTGCTAAGTGGAGTTTGCAAGTGTATACTTCTTGTGCTCCTTATTCCAATTGATTGTGTGTGGAGAGAGGGGTGGGTTCTTGAGTGTGATCTTAGGAACTAGTGTCAATGGGATTGGGTCCCATATTTTATACTTTTTACTCTTATGATGCCCACATTTTATTAAAATTGCCCTTTTAACATTATTTTTAAATTGTCCACCAACTTTGAAAAAATAAAATACATTTTTTCATATATTAATCTTGAAGTAGATGTCATTTTCCACTCCAACCTACATCAAACAAGTTAGCATTCATTATAACTTAGGTCTGATACCATGTTAAAAATTAATCAAATATATAATAATCAAATATACCTGGGTTTGATAATATGAAGCACAAAAAGACTTTACCCCAAACATAATCATAATATCTTAGTTATGGGATATGATATGATATGATAATAATACAAAGTTTGTTATTACCTGCTTTTATCAGAACCACCATTTTACCATAAACATGGCTAACAATACTCACAATGACGAGAAGTGTATGGATACGAGGGTGGATTTTCTTCTTGCCTGTGCTCATCATAGTGTTGTTTGTGATGATGAAGATTACGATCAAGCAGTGCAGGAATCTTATCGATAAATCGCTTGACTTTTCACCATTTTGATTTCATTAAGCGATTGTTCAATTTGTTTGGAAGATTTTGAAGATAACAAAGATATCATTCGTATGCTTTGTTCACATTTGTTTCATGAGTCTTGTATTGTTAATTGGCTGCAGTGAAACCATGTATGCCCTTTGTGTTATTTTCAATTGCCTAAAAGTCAAACAGCTCCTAATTAAATTTATTCGGATATTCACTTTTCAAATTTATTGAGTTAAATTATCATATAAAATTCTCATCATATGCACTATGAATTAGTTGAGCTTATAGACGTCGTCTCTCGAGATTCTCCAAAATGTGCTAGCTAGATCTCACTGTCTCTTTGTTCACCCTTCTGAATTATGGTTTTTCCCCTTAGCCATGTAAGTTTTACATTCTTTGTGGATACAATAGTTATCGTCCTTCAGGTTTTTTTTTAGCGTTATCCATCACCTTGTCTTCTCCATATATGACGGTACTGATTAGATAATCAAATATAATATAATTTAATCAAACATAATCATAATATCTTATATTAAGATATGATATGATATCAATACTTAGTTTGTTATTACTTGTTTATATCAAAACCACCATTTTAGATCACTGGTATGGAAAAAGTAGGATTCAAGTTGCTATGATATCTTTTTCTTTTGAGCAAAAGTTGCTATGATATCAATACTTAGTTTATTGTCTTAATAGCGTGATTCGTTGTAAATCAAAATAAAAAAATCAATTATTTTTTTGCTATTTTATTTATTAAATAATATACTTATAAATTAGCTACAATTTATTAGACTTTGAAAAATAATTCACAAAAATTTTATCTAAAAATGAAACCCGAAATTCATTTAAGATTATGAAAGTTACGTATCCAAATATATGTTGCAATTGGATACAAATCAAAATTTTAATATATTTTTTCCCAAATTAATTTTGGGAAAACTTTCATGTAAAAAATATATAATTTTGATTAAGCCAAGTTATTATAAATCCTAAAATAAAATTTTTAAGGCCCTGTTTTTAAATAATACGAATTGCTGATTTCAAATCTTTGTGGTATTGTTAATATTTATTAATTTCATATTCTAGGTACGTCTATATCAAAATTTTCTATGGAGACTTTTCCCCAATTTTTCTCTAAACTGATTCAAATTAATCAAACAACACATTGATTAAAAAGATAATTTTAAATGAAAAATAGAACTTGGAGCTTAGACAAGAAATAAAAGGGATCAAAGCATTCTGTACATTAAAATATTTGTATACAACAGTGGTTCTTAATAGGGGGAAGAGAGAATATTTGGAAATAATAAAATAGTATCTAATGGGGATGAGGGACATTAGAATGAAAATTGTAGGAAAAACCAATTTATTTATGGATTGTAGAATAATATTAAATAATTATTGGACTAACTAAAAGATATATTTTTATGGGTTAACGCATGCTTCTCAATATCCCATCGTACTTTTCTTAAATCTAATAATTTGTTTGAAGGAAAGAGATATAATTTTGATTTATTTATATATATTTGTTTTATAATTAATCAGGGTTCTAATTAATATCTATTAATTATCCTTTTGTTCTTTGGATAAAAAAAATATCTATCCCTTTTATAAATTCAAACCTTTTTACCCTAATCATAATCTTTCTACACCTCACCTCACACCTCTTCCTATAAAAATTGTCTTCTCCCCTTAAGCTCTATAACATAATCATTCCTTCTCTAAAATACTTCAATTTCTCTCATCTTTCTTACTCGTCAAAACGTCATGGATGACCATACTGGGGTTCGATTCGAGTTTTCAATTTCCGCACCGAGAGGGATCACTTCTTCTCATCCCTGTAGCTGTCCCATTGATGATGATCCAAGTCATGATGGTGATCAATATTTCAATATTACAGTCGAGGATCATGAATGGGTTTTCAACGGAACATCCTATGTTCCTATAGGTTCCATCGGCCCTTACTTCTTCCACGTCCCGAAGAGCTCGATCCCGCGGGCAGTTGACTCTCTACTCTCCCTTTTTAACTTTCCTCAAGATTTCCTCCGCCCCACAGCGGCAAGTATCTTAGATTTCGCGGCAAACATGGTGAACAATACCCACATGGACAAGACATATCTGGACATGAGAGTGGATTTTCACATTGCTCGTACGCAAATTGTTGTTAATGATGAAGATTATGATCAAGTTGTGCAGGAATCTTTTGAGGATCATGATTATGTGTCGATTCCTGCAAGTGAATCTTCCGTCAAACAGCTGGAGAAAGTAGTGAAGCTTGAAGACGATGAAAGGTTAAGTGATTGCTCAATTTGTTTGGAAGGTTTTGAAGATAACAAAGAAGTCATTCGTATGCCTTGTTCACATTTATTTCATGGGGCTTGTATTGTTAATTGGCTTCAACGAAACCATGTATGCCCGCTGTGTCGTTTTCAATTGCCTAAAAGTGATACAGCTTGTTAAATTTATTGGGATATTCACTTTTCAAATTCATTGAGTTTAATTATCTTATCAATTCAATTCCGTAAAAAGATACAAGTTTGAATCCTAGAAAGCGTATTTATTAGAAGGGGTGAAACATTAAGCTCTAAGCTTGGAAGAAGATTAATCTTATCTGTTAGTCCCAGAAGAGCCAAGTGGATTTTCCAAGTGTCTACTTCTTGTGCTCCTTATTCCAATTGATTGTGTAGGAGCGAGGTGCTGAAATGTTATGGAGCTATCATCGAACCCAAACCCATTGCCAGGTTCTCGTGTGTGATCTTTGGAACTAGTGTCAATGGGATTGAGTCCCGTTCTTATAGTTTTTACACTTGTGTTGCCCCTATTTTATTGAAATTGTCCTTTTAACATTATTCTCAAATTGTCCTCAAATTTGGAAAAAATAAAATAGTTGTTTTTCATATGTTAATCTTGAAGCACATGCCATTTTCCACGTCAACTTACATCAAACAAGTTAGCATTTATTATAACTTAGTTATGATAGCATGTAAAAAATTTATCAAATATATAAAAATTAAATATACGTGGGTCTGATAAGATGAAGCACAAAGAAGACTTTACCTTAAATCTAATTAAATCAAATCTAATTTAATCAAATATAATTATAATATCTTAATTATGAGAAATGATATCAATACAAAGTTTGTTATTACTTGCTTTTATCAAAATCACCATTTTAGGTCGCTAGCAAAGAAATGTAGGATTCAAAATACAATGTGTAATGAAAAGTTAGCATTCATTATAACTTAGTTATGATAACATGTTAAAAATTAATTAAATATATGAAAATCAAATATATGGGTCCGCTAACAAAGCTATTGAGGCATAAAAGATACTGATCTCTGAGGGAATGTCTGCTCTCCATGAAGGTACTGATCCACTAAGGCATAAAAGATACAGGAAATTTTAACACATTACAAGGGGTTAATGTTTTTCTTTTTCTTCCCCATAGTCATATCAAAAGATATTAAAGTCATCACCAGGGCATAAAAGAGAAGAAAAGAACACCTGACGTTGCAAATCAGTAGCTGCAAACATCTTTCTAGCACCCTGCATCAACTATACAAGCTTCTGAGGGATTTCTTTGCCAGTCGAATAATGTCTAGCAAATTTTCTCAAGATTCGGTAATCCCATGCATAGTACCTAGCTATGACAAAAATATGATTAGGCCATACATATATATACAATCCAGTATATAGTACCATCCAAAGAAGAAACTTACTAATTAAATCATAAAATGTATTAGAAAAATTAACGAAGAATCAAACATTTTACTAGTACCCAAAAAATAAGTTGTCACTAGGAGCATCAAGTCAATAATTGGGCAAACGTATGGCAATAATTGGGTATTTTCACTTCTCTTCAAGTCATGATCAATAAGAAAAAGCTTGTTAAAATATTTTCGTACATCAAACAAAATCAAGTAGTGCAGTATTAATTAAATCCCAATGCCAATTCTTATTTAGACAAGATCAGCGAAGTTTTCTCAAGTTTCCCAATAACATGCAATTCTGCAAAGTCATGCCTTCAGAATGTGTGATGAGAAACACTAATGACAGATTTAAAAAAAATTAGACAATAAATGTTGCCGATAGGTTACAATTTTTTAAAAACCTCCAATCTGCAAAATTGATTTTATAATTTAATGCACTCTTAAAACAAGAAGCACCTCAAGACAACTAAAGAGACATCATAAAGGAAAAAGTGGTTCACTATGACTGAATATTATAGTTATATTAACTACGTAACCCAGACAAATGCCCAAAATAAACAGCTTTGACTGAACCTTATGCGATGCATCATCATGTCCATATGAGCATGCAAGATCAAATAAAGTATTTACTCCATAAAAGCAGCAATTTCCCAGATAGAAAAGGTTCAGGAAAATACCGTTCTTAAAAGCAATGAATGAAGAGCATGTCCAAACTCATGAAAAAGAGTTTCTACTTCCTAATGATTAAGCCATCCAGCTGATGGATTTCTTGACCCAGGAAAATTACAAACAAGAGCTAGAACCTGCAAAATAACAGAATCATAAAGCATGCGTGAAAAAGTCTTACTCTTCTAGTCATATTTTTAAGTCACTTTTAATATGTTTCACACAGACCAAGGTAAACCTTAAACCATATTAACTCTGCCCTAAAATTCAACAACTTTCTAACTTTATTCATATTTAATATCCACTATAATACATGATAACAAAGTCAACACATGATAAATGAAGGGAAAATTTGTACATTCACATGAAAAATTTAATGAGGTGACTTTCAAATAGAACCAAATAAAACATTTTCTCTCTACCCTATAAATTGGACCAAAGAAGTATAATGGCAGCATAAAATTACTGCATAGGAGAAAGTAGGAGAGAAACCATAGTTTAGCTCAATGCATCAACCTAAATAATGTTAATGGTATTGCGGATATTAGATCAAATGCAACAAACAAATTCATAGATCATAAAACCTGGCAACAACCAAGAATATGAAGACAAAATAACATTTTCTTAGGCATAGATATTGACTCAGGCAAACCAAAGGGAAAATACAAAAAAAGCAAATAAATACCATCGATTGATGGCTTGATCTCTGATTTAAGAGTAATTATAAATATCACTCATAATATTCTTTTCCCATTCATCATCATTTTCCTTCACTTTCTTCCTAAACTGACAAAGGAAAAAAAAATGATGCATCTAGAAGTATCCAGTGGTAAAGAAATATATATGTATTTACCATTACATTTATTAAACCTGAATCAATAGATACTATACTCCATAATCATGAATACAAGTTTTTTACAAATTAAATCACTAGAAACATTATAGTTGCCCACTTAAAAGTTTTTATCATGATTCTAATGAGTTATTTCCAAATACCTCATCAGGATGATGAAGAGCCAGTTTAAGCACCTGTGGATCCCATGATTCACCTGGTGCTAGAGGGATGCTATGAAAGGTTGCACCAAACAATCACTGCACCAGCACTTTCAAACCCTCTATACATTGTG
Organism: Vachellia pachyceras; assembly: GCA_025593235.1. Classification (NCBI taxonomy): domain Eukaryota; kingdom Viridiplantae; phylum Streptophyta; class Magnoliopsida; order Fabales; family Fabaceae; genus Vachellia; species Vachellia pachyceras. Next base: position 7,078 of record JANTPZ010094102.1, read on the forward strand.
ACAAAGGAAAATAGGATGCTACAACCTGCATATGGTCATTTCTATAAATAAAACTACGATCGGAACCTAGGTATAACAAATGTAAACCGTAAGCCGTAAACTGAAGACATAGGAAATTTACCGAAGGGTCCAACTTATAAATGGAGGACTTCATAATTGATGTGCAATATGACTCATCCCATGGCTTTAACTCCAAACTTTCACCAAATCTCTGTTTCTTGAAATTCCCAACTGACTTTAACTCCTAATATTGTTTAAGAAACTAAGTTATAAGCACATGCAACAATGAATACAAAACCTTGCTGTATGAATCATGTCGAGGAAGAACCGTGCACCTCATCTGCCTTTGTCTGGACCATCTTGCTCATTTCAGATAAAAATGGCATCACAACAGTTGGAGATAAGACATGTTAGGCTTCAAGGCAAATTCAGCATAAGATCGACATCCCATTATCTAGATCAAGTAATTAGATAATAAAACCAGTGAGTTATGTTATTCATGTTAGAAGAAAAAAGAAATTTTGCCAAATATACTGGTAAAACTGGTCAGCATAAGTCAATGACAATGACATTTTATCTAGTTTATTTTCAAAAGAAGAATTTTCACCTATGAGACATCTAACTTTAGTGCAGCACAAATGGTTTTCAGAGAAGTTCAGAAGCCATTGTAGAGATGCACCTGAGCTAGCTCATGTCGAGCAGATATAAGCCTCTTGAGAACATCAATATTTGCATATGGTTCAGAATTACCTTGAATATATGCCATTTTCCTAACCTGAAAATAGACATGGAGAGAAACACGAGATTGGATCGGATTATAACTAAAAGGAGAGGTAGATTTGAGGTCATTAGAAGGAAAGCTCATCTGAGAAGACCGGAAATAGCATAGAATATCCTGTTTCTTGAAAGACCGGCCACAACAGCAAAAGCTTTTCAAATTTATCTAAACTTACTAGAGAGTCCTTATGAAAATTTATTTCCACTCAAATAACAACAAATCGGGAAATTATAAATTTCCAATTCATAAGATATGAGCTACCTCGTCATCTGAAGACAATTGCAAATTAGAAGCAAGAGTCTGTGGGTCTGTTGTTATCCGAAAACCTCTCTTTTATGGTTTCCCCAGACCATGACAGATCCTTTGATATCAAAGATGTTGATCGATAGATAGCCTTTGCAAGATGATGCAAGTGTCTCGGGATGCGGGATGAAGGATATATGTCAACAAATCCTGGGTCAGTGGCAATATTTTCATTGAACCTGCAGAATAAGAACCAGGTCAAACTGTTGTGGTTTAAATTAGGCATGATTTCACTTTCTAAGAACGAAATACTTGAGCAATTACAGAACTCTAAAGGAAACATGTCTTGAGTATAATCAACACATTCAATTGCAGGAAATATTTGGTAAAGTAAATTTAAGAATCATAGAAGGATTCTAATAGGTTATAACTGTTCATAAAGACATTAGATTTTCCCTCCGAGAATAAGAAAATGAAAACCTCTTGACAAGAAAAGTAATAACAAAAAGATGCGAAGGGCAAATAAAGATTATAATCATGCCATATCACAACTGCTTAACCAGAAAAGTCATTGAATAGTCTCAATGTTACAACTGCTTAAGCATGCAATAAATCTATTTTGACCCATTCTTGAAATTTTAATTTAATTCATGTTGCGGATTTATGGTGCTTGTTATCTTTAAGGATCTGTAATAAGACATTACATGGTTTGATGCATCAGAAAATAAAGCAATATATACTTGCACCAACATGACTGTGACAAGCCAGTGTTTTACATAGCTTTCAAAACCATAAAAGCTTACATATACTTGCAAAGGAAGAGACTTACATATGGTTTTCATTGATCTAGAAAAGGCTTATAACCGCATGCCTTGGGACATTTTTGAAAAGCTTTGAGAAAGAAAAGGGTGTGTGTGTGTGTGTGCATCTTATATTAAAGCCATTCAAGATATGTACGAGGGGGTAACAACCAGCGTTAGAACGCCTAGACGTGAGACAAAGAACTCTCCAATAAAGATAGGCCTACATCAAGGATCATCTTTGAGCCCTTATTTGTTTAAACTAGTACAAGAAGTTCTAACTAAGCCTATCCGAGAAGAGATCCCTAAGTGCATGCTATTTGTTAATGATATAGTTCTTTTGGCCGAATCAAAGGAAGAGAATACTCTAAACTTGATATTTGGAGAAAGGCTTTGGAGTCAAAGGGCTTTCGTCTAAGTAAGAGCAAGACAAAATACATACGTTGCAATTTTAATGAGACATGTTGAAAGTGACTTCAAGGTAACATTGGGAGGATCAAATCGTTCCACAAGTGACAGTTTTGATATTTTGGATCAATTATGCAAAATGATCGTGAATTTGATTGTGATGTTAATCATAAAATATAAGTTGGATGGTGTCAATGAAGGCAAACCACTTGAGTTATTTGTGATTGAAAAGTGCCTAATAAAGTAAAAAGAAAGTTTTATCATACGGCTACAAGGCCAGCATTGCTATATAGTAGTGAATGTTAGGCTTTAAAGGGACAACATGAGCATGAAATGGGGATGCCAAGATGGACGTGTGGCCATACAAGAATGGATAAGGTTCATAATGTTGAAATTCGTGGACGAGTTGTTGAGGTAGCCATTAAGGAGAAAATGGTGCAAAATCATTTGAGGTGGTTCAAACATGTGCAGCAAAGACCATTGGAGGCACCAGTAAGGAGGGAGCAGGGAGTGGAAGAAGAACGAACCAGAGATTTCAAATTATATTGTGTTTAGGAAACAGAAAAATAGAACAAAGGGAGAATAATGTTCAAGGAACAATATTTTCATACCACTCTTGAGAATTTATTTAAGATAGAACCACAAGCAAAAGTATGGTTAACATCAAGCAGCAAATGTCAAACATAAACAAACTTACTCCCTGCACAGTTGAGAAATTTCAAATTCAAGCTGATTTACTCGATCTAATCTCTCTGCAAACAAAGTGCATCATAGGATTACTTTCAACAGAAAAAAGATTTTCTCCAAAGATCAGAGCATATTGTGCAACATTTACCGGTGCAAAGATGAATTGCACCCCTTTCAAAGTCCATGCGTAAGTTCCTGGCTGCCCTTTGAGCTTCTCCAGAAAGAGAATGACCCTCTCGCTCAGCTTTCTTCACTGCATCATAAAGAACACGATTTGTGTTGACATACTGTAAATCAGAGAGGAAAAGTACAAAAATGTTATTTTCCATAGCTGACAGAAAAAAAGGCCTACATAAGCGAAAGATATACTTTGAATTTTGTTTAAAACAACAGCTCCATCTGTTGGAGAGAGCCAATTTTATTATCCTATATTAAGGTTGATTTTCTATTACTAATCATTTTAATTTCTTTTATTTAATGGCTCATTATTCAACTAGAACAGAACATTTTTTCTGTTTTTATTATTTTAATTATCTCCACAATTTCATGAAGCACTAGGGAGTAGCTGGCTTGTGGCTAAACCTAGTTTTCTCTCATGTGTACCCTAGCTTTGATAGAATACAATTGATCAGTCTTCTGCCTCCAAAATCAACACCACCAATTTCATAATGATTGAATCCTTGAAATGTCATGTAGAACATTTATACTTTGAGACAGCAAGGCCTTAACCAAATATTTCAGCAATTATCTGGTTAGACTTCATAACTATGCAGTATATGTCATGTAGGAAGGTCAATAGCTGTGATATGAATATTCTTAAACTTCAGCAAAACAGCTAAGTTGACATATGAAAGCCCATCGTTTCCCATTAGTGAAAGTGCACTGAACTTAATCAGGAGGGAGGGGGTGTTGAACTCCTGTCAAGGACCTCTTCAACCAGAAGCTTAAGAAAAATAAAGGCTGGGACTTGGTTTTATTAATACATCTAACACGGACTAATACATGACACTCATTGTCCGACTTTGATGCAAATTAGGGGAAAAGAAATTTTCTTAGGAAGACCCACAAAAATATAACTATTCCTTCAGGTAGGTTATGCAAATTTTAACTAATATGGGACCTAGGAAGAATTGCAATAAAGAACCCCCAGAGGATTTCAGTCATCTTTATAAATGACATATATCTTCTAAGTTCTAACTTGATAGGTTGATAACGTTATCCATTTTGTAGAAGCATTATTAAACGCTATATGTCTATACTTCTCAACTTCCAACTTTCTTTCAATGAAAAGCCCTTATGGATGTGATAGCGAACTATATATTTCATAGACCAAACATTCTCACTCCAAAAAATTTTAGAGTGAGCAACATGAATCTTCAAATCTGAAAGAGAGGTCCAAAGTAAATATGAAAGTAAGCAGGTCCCAGTTGCATCAAAATTAAAGGTTAGACTGACTACGAAACGGGCGAATACTATTTCAGACATGATTATCGAAAGAGAGATCTGAAGTCCAAACTGTGGTTAGCCAATGAATCTGCATAATTATTAGTCCCATGAAAGACATGGTTCTACTTCCCATTTTCAATGCAGGCATAAGCATGTCTTTTTTACAATTTGGTTACTTATCAAACTTCAGCGGTTCATTATAGCCTCTACTAATACTAATGAATCCAATTCTAGCTTCACTTTGCAGTATCACATGTTCCAAGCAAGTTAAAACCCTTTGAGTCTTAGTAATTCTAAATCAGGTATTATAATCTATAAACACAAAGATTCTACAACATAGCATATACTTCGCTGCAGTCAATAAGTAATCTGACTTAAATTAGCAACGAGGTCTGCATATGAAACAGAATGGACAGGACACCCCTGTTCATGGAGGTTAGGTAAACCAAAATGCAGACATAGCTCGCTTTATACAAATAAAGAGAGAATTAGAGTACTTTTGTTCAATGTTTAGAGTTTAGACCTTTTCCCGGTATGTTTAAGGCTAGATCTAATTGAAATTCTCGCCTAAGTATCCACTGAACCAGTAATATGGCCACTCTGAAATCCTTTTGTTTACGAATAAACCTCATTCCCAATAAAACTTCAATTTGCCCAGACTCCTACCATTAAAAGCCCACCTAATTTAGGTCATAGGCCTTCGAAGTCATAGCAACTTTTTTTATAATTATTTTATTCCATCATTCCATGAATAGTACCGTTGAATGACAATTTAGGAAGGTCTTTCATGTGCTTATCAACATGAACATCTCACAATCTCTAGGATCATATTTATGGAAGAAATGTGAATGTTATTGAAACAACTACACACTCCCAAACTCCATATATGATCTTTGCTTTTTCTTGAGCTATGGTTTTTTATTTCTCAAACTTGTTTTATAAACCTTTTTCCAGGTTCCTTTCAACAAAAGTTATGACCCGCCAAAGAACTGAAAACAAGAGTAACAGAATCCTATCCCAGGCATTTATACAGTCAAAAGGCCAGAAGTAACCAACACCCATCACCTCACATGTAGATATTCATCTACTCTCATCGATGCCTTGTTGGCTTCCTCAACAAATTCCCTGAGGCCAAAAAATATAATTAATTTATAAGAACAGAACATTTCATACATTATGTTCACACAGTGCAAAAATGTTGGGCCATAAAGAAAAAATCTTAATTTGAATCATATTTAGATTCAATTAAACTCACATGTCAGCAAGTGCACAGGTTTAGAAATGGTGTGCAAATATAGGAGGACATGCTCGAAGGAAAATAATTAATCTAATAGCCAAGGAACTTATCACTAATATACACGGAAATCTGACTGTGACTTGGTAAAAGAATCCAATTTACAAGAATAATAATCAAGTCTGATAAAAACCTGTTCGGATGAGTATGCCTACAAAGTTCTGCAGAATCAACAACAGAACAGACCTGACACATCAAATGCCTGTGTCAGTGTCACCCCAAATGCTCACAAAATAATACATATAAATAAGTTACAAAACCTCCAGATTTAAGCATACCGTGTCAGAAATATCATCCATTGACCGAACTATTTCTGCAGTTGGTGCAGTGGTAGAAATATATGTAATGAGTTCTCCTGACCTGAAAAGAGAATAATTGACATCTGTTCCACCTTGTTGTTCCCATGATCTCTGTTCCATTCAGCTGTGTTTGCTGTTAAGGTTGGTGTTTTGTCGGAGGGTCATCGTCGCCGGCTCCGATTCGTGTCTGGTGGCAGGGATTAAGGTTGGTGTTTTGTCGGAGGATGAAACAAAATAGGCATCAGCTATGGTGGGAATATACGATAATTACACAATGAATGCTCCAGCTGAAGGCGTCTTCGCGTAGCTGCTTCTCCCACTGTAACCCTTTCCCACTTCTGACCATAAGCTCCTTCTCTGGCAGAAGGCACTCTGGCCAGACGCTGACCCAAACAATGCACATGTGCACTCACCGTGCTGCTAGGCACCAACCACTGATCCAAACAATCCCAATAAGTGCTACTTTGAATTGATTATTTTTTCTCATTCTGTTAAGAAAAAATACAAAAGACAGCTTTACATGGCATTAGAATGGTTAATGAATTATTTATTTTAAATATTTTACAAAATTTGATATAAGAACGTGGAGGAAGTTTTATCTCAATTCATGTGAAAGTATTTTTAAATGTTTCTTTTTTAAAAAAAGCTTGTCTGGGAAGTAAGGAGTAGATATCCTTCCAATTTTTTTTTAACAAATGAATACCAAAGGCTTGACAATAAGAAAACAAACTAACAGGGATTAACCCTATGCTTGGATGGAGAGAAAATAAGGGAGGGAAGAAAACTTGGAGAGAAAATAGGGGGAGAAATGAGTTTTTCCCTGCTTGGATAGGAGAGAAAAAGTGGGAGGAAGGAAAAGTTGGAGAGAAAATGGGGTGTGGGTCCCACCACATTTTCTCTCCAACTTTTCTCTCCACACATGGAGAGAAAACTCTTTTTCCATATCTACCCACGTACTTTTTTATTACTTTTTCATTTTAACTAATTAAGTTTAACATATAACTTTTTTTAAATTCTGACTATGATTTTCTTTTTTTAAAAAGAATAAGATTTAATATATATTCTAATATCTAATTTATTTTTAATTGCTTACTAAAACCTTACAACCTTAAAAAATATAATATATTCTTATATAAGTTATCTTGTTTTGAAATATAATAACTGAAAAGATATCTTTAATAAATAATTTGATTTTACAGTAAATAATATTAATGCTATTAGGAGATGCTAATATAATTTAATTTAATGATATTAATGCTAATATAATTTTTTCATTATCATATTTAATTTGATATTATACCTTACATATTTTAAGGATATTTTACTTGTTACTATTTATTAAAAGATTTTTATTTAAGGATATTTTAGTCATTCAATCATTTGCCCATTTTATTTCCTCTCTGTTTTCTCTCACCCATCCAAGTAGGATGGGTGATAATATTTTCTCTTCACTTTTCTCTTCTCTCCATTTTCTATCCTCCCATTTTCTTTCCTCCCAACTTTTCATCCCATCCAAGCGGAGCCTAATGGAGTTTCGAGGTAAAACCTAGATTTTGAAAAGTAATTGTATTTGGAAAGTTATTGGCTTTTATGGAGTTTAATGCAAGAGGTAGGTAGGAAAGAGAAACAAAGAAAAAGTAAGAAAAAGAAAATTTATTAGGAGATATTGTATGATTTGACAAGAAAATAACTTTTTCAAAACCTAAGTTTCAAATCGAGGTTTTGTATCCAAAATAACTTTTCTGAAGAATGTAAATCCTAGGTTTTGAAACCAAACCTAGGTTTTAGAAAGAGAAACCAAACAAACTCTAAATTCCAAATAATGATAAACAACAAATGTCATCAATTTGTTTGGATAATTGTTAAACAGGGAGGAGATTGGTTGGCCCTCTTTTATCATAGCATCTGCAAGGTAATTTTGATCCCTTAAAATATGATGAATTTGTAATTCTCATGAATAGCTTAGAGAATTCTAAGTACGTGAAAATTTCAGGCTACACACTTGGTTTTTATTCCCATTTATCAATATATCAATTAAACTATTTGCATCTCATTATGTCCTCTCTTTTTTTGATACAAATCTGATTATGTCCTCTTGAAACCAAGATCTCATGCAACTATCAACCCTTTAAAAAAGCCCATTGCTCAGCCTCAAAAACTTTATAAGAGCTGAGAGTATGAGAAAATCCAACAATCCAAGTTCCAGTTTAGTCTCAAATGACACCACCACAACCGGTCTTATTATGAGATACAGAAATAGGCACATACACATTAACTTTAATCCAATCCTAAGGAGGAGGTTGCCAATATAATGGTGATTGAAACCTATCATTGTATTTTTCCGTTGTTTTTGGACTTTTTGATATTAAATTTGGGAAAATTGTATTTAAATCCCAAGAGAAATAATATCACTACTACAAAAGAGACTTTTTGCTACTGAAATTCGCGCCCTTTTTTAGAAAAAGGAAGTAAAAAATGGAGGCGGTGGCAATTCTGTAATTAAATGAACCTTTTGGCGCCCTATTTAGGGAGAAGGGTGTTGTAGGGACCCTTTGGCGCCCTACCAAAAGAGTAGGGCACCAAAGGGTAAGACATTTGGCGCCCTACTAGCCTCTTTTGGCGCCCTACCTTCCAAGTAGGGCGCCAAAGGGCACCCCTTTGGCGCCCTTCTCTTTAGGTAGGGCGCCAAAGGGGCGCCCTATTTCTTCCCTGTCCCTCTTCACTCTCATCACTTTCATTTTCTCTGCTCTCCCACTCCCCC
>JANTPZ010094104.1:0-12688 GCA_025593235.1 Vachellia pachyceras
GTCTTGTGGGACCTATTTCTATTAATAAATAATAGATGTTATTTACATAATGGTATTGTTTCATAATGTTGGAAATATTGCATTGAGAACTTGTGAAAATGATAATGATATATGATAAGTTCCTTTATCATTTGTTGATATATGAGAGGGAGTGGTGGATGTTGAATTGTTGGAATATTATTTAAGAGGAAATAATAGGGTGAATTTATTGTACAAAAAGAGGAAATAAGGTGGTGGGCTACCAGGTGTACATTGGTTAGTCCTTTGACCTATTTTTATTTGATAGGGCAATAACATTCCACTATTATAGTAGAGGGGGAACATATGGTCTGGTCTTGTGCTCTGTGGATTTTGGCCGATCCATATCACTTGATCAGTGAGCTCGTTGAGTTGTACTACCAGTAGCATAGAACAGCACTATCCTATGGATTTAGTCAGAGGAAATAAGAGTGGTAAGAGAAACCAATCTTATACATTGATTTTTGTGCAACTTTGTAATGATATAACCATGAGATAATGATATTATAAATTGATAAATATGTATGTGAATGTATGTTGACTATGTGACATTTTTTGGTATATTTATTGTAATTATCCCGCTTGATACCTCATTAACACTTACTTGTATGCCCAATGAGATAGAATTGTTGGTTGCTGAGACTTTTGTCTCACCCTGTTGTTTTAATATTTTTCCAGATGGTAGTTCTCGTTCTGATCCTTCAGGGAAGACTTTCGAAGCTTAAACTTCCATCAAAAGTAGTACTTCCATCTTTTTTGTACACTGGATTATTATATATTGTCACGTTAGGGCTCATCCTATATACTCTGATTTATTTTGATCAATTGATGCACTAATTGAAAATGTTTACCTCAAACTTCTGATAGTCTAACGCACAATGATAAATACAATAGTGCCTAGACAAGGATTATAATAAATTTGTTATTAATTAATGTTTTACCAAAAGGTATTTTTACCCAATGGAATGGTGTGCTTCAAAAGGAAATATCCCCTACTTTGAGACGTATGCAAAAGAAGAGTACAATTTAGATCCTGCTTTTCTGTGTATTGCTAAGACTGCTCTAGCTAATGAACAAGGGCAGGACATGTAAGTTTGGCTTTAAAGTTGCATGCGCGCATTTGAAATCATACCAAGATGTTTGCATCCAATATATATACTGGAAAAATTAGCAAAACAATCCCACTAAAAGGCATAAAGAGAGAAGACCACATTACTCAGTAGTTAGTGACTGTAAATGATCCTAGAAAACAATAATAAAGGAAATATGCATGACATCAATGAAGTAGATTTGTATCTTCTTTTTTGTTTTGATACAAGATTTGTAGCTTCTGAAAGGCTAGAATTTCTCCCTAAATCAGCACAAAATTCTTTACACCCCTCTGTCGGCCCGTTTATCATATTATCCTTTTCAGTCTTTTAATGGACTTCTTCTCATTCTACCTCCTCAGATTTTAGAATCAGCATTGACTTAGTTACCTTGTTCGTTTCTTGAATTGTAAACTTCAGTAATATCAGCCCTTCAACTAACAAAGTTTTGGTTTTAGTTTTTGCCCCCCTCCCAGTACTCATGAGTTAAAGCTATGGGTTTTTGAGATTAGATTATTCATCATTTTTTGTAGCTTCATATTTTCTGTACTCTGGAATTGAATTTAGGTGAAGAGTAATTATGGAGAAAAGCCTGCCACATTGCTTTATTAGACAAAAGAAACTATTAGTAATTTTCGCATGAATATTGTAGGAAATTATCTTGCACTTTAACTAATTGTGTTTCTTTAAATATTATTTGAAAAAATGGCCTAGAGGTTGTGAAAAAACCAGTCAATTGCTCACTTCTCCCTGGTAAAAATAACTCACAAATGTAGATTGTGATTCTGGGAAATTGTTAGGAACCATCATACAGTGCTTAGCCAAGTAGTGCAAGCACTTAATCAAAACTCTCACCTAAGAGGTGAGTCAGTGGAATCCACAATCTAAAACACTCACTTTGATGAGTTTTCAAATGTACTCTCATTGTCAACCGCTACATTATTCGTACTAAGAATTTATCTTATGAGTCATCTTCATAATATGTTTCTTGGAAATAGGTAAATACGATTGTCTGATTCTCTATCTAATATTACTTTAATTGATGATCAATGTTGTGGGGTTAATTTTTCATATTGGTTAATTTGTCTTCCTTCTCTAGAACTGTTGAGTGTCTAAATGCACTAATTTAACATGCAAACATTCAGGGGTAGTTGATGTTCATACTTTTGACTCCTATCTTTCAATTAATGTTCCATTCATAACAGCAGATACTTTCAAGGTATTCCAGACACTGTTTATGAGAATGAGCAAAGGAGTGGTTGCCAATGCTAATATTAAAATTCTCATGATTTATCCAATATATATGGTCCTTTGACCCACATTTTTTGTGGTCCTTTGATGATTCTGAACCTTCCCCCCTTTTTGGTAATTCAATCGGTTAGATTAGTTCATGTTGAAAAATTATATTTGACCTCTGACTTTGATCATTCTGTTGATCGTGATGCACTTGTAGGTAAGCATGTTCAATTGAATTGCCACAAGTTGTTTTGAGCTTATTATAGTTCAGTTTCCCCCAAAAAGAAAGCCGCTAAGCAAAATGTTTCAAATGACATTTTATTGACAGTGCCCTTCATGTTAGACTAAACGGAGAGTGACTTGCTCTATATAGTTTGACATGCTCTATATAGTTTGACTTGCTCTATTTAGTTTGGTGATTGAATATTGAGTTGTGGCTTCTAAAGAATTCCGGTATCATAAAATCTTCTATTCAAATTCTTTTTCTTTTTCACCAAACTATTCAAAAAAAAATTTGGACAAACAAAATATAAAATTGGTTCATTTTTCTTTTCTTTTCTTTTTTTCATAGCTGAACTTAGATTATTGGGTGTGTTTGGCAAAATGTTGTGATCCCTAAAACTAGCTTCCAGTGGGGTAAAATGTATTCTGTCCAAAATGGCCAATTTGGCAATGTTTTTGGGGACTTAAAGAATCATATATATAGTTTAGCTTATTTTATATATAAAAAATTTTCTAATCATTTTATTTTTCCCTAAAATTATTGCAATATATAAAATAATATATATAAGAATATATATTATTTAATGAGATTATTCATGTTATTTTAGGTCATTTTACACTAAAATTTACTTTTCAAACATTTATTCAAACAAGTTTTCTTTTTCAAAAAAAGTCATTTCTACCACAGTAGTTTATCCAAATATAAATCACATCACATCATCTATCTTCTATCCAAAATTACTTTTTTAAAAGTCATTCTACCTAAAAGTTACTTTTATCGTCGTATATCCAGACGGGCCCATTGATAATAGTGTTATAGATTTTAATTTGTAAGATGGAATATTGCTTCCTTAGATAATGCTTAAATCAAGTAGATTTTATTATGAAACAAATTCTAATTAACTCGTGATTGTAAAATGTTTATTTTGTAATTATAAATAGGCTTCAAGATTTATATGAAATCTAGCAAGGAAGATTGAAATAAAGATTTATGTGTGCTATTACAGTTTGATGTTTTAAGTGTAGGCATTAGTTGCTTTCATGGGAGTCTTTTAAAGAGAATTTATGAACTAAATACATATTTGTGTTACTTAGTTTTCTCTATAATGCATCTATTAAAAAAAAATTCATCACATTGCATATATCACACATTGATATGAAATTCATAGTTGAACCACATAGCACAATCCTTGTGAATGAAAAGTACAAAATGATTACAAGAGAGATAAATCACTTATTTTCTAAAAACACCAAACTTCAAACGCAAATTTAGCCTCAGTTTCTCTTCACCAGTAGCAGCAAGATTGTAATTTATACCACATATGATCAAGAAATTGGAAATAAGCATACCTCCATGAACTACTGAAAAGCAAGGGACCTACCACTGCCCAAAATCCCACAATAAATCCAAATCCCATGCTCACGAAGAACCAATTGATTCCCTTTACATGAACAACATCTTTCTCTTTGTCGTTGGAGCTGTTTGATGAACAATTGTTGCTGAGTGGAGAGCCACACAAATCATTTCCAGTGAAACTTGATGCTTCAAAGCTTTGTAATTGGGTCCCCATTGGAATTTTTCCCATCAACTCATTGTAAGACAAGTTAAGCATATTCAAAAAGCTCAATTTGGACATGCTTTGTGGGATTTCACCTGAAAGATTATTTCTTGAAAAATCCATGGACTCTAATGATTCCATATTGCCAATATTTTGAGGAATTTGGCCAATAAAATGATTGTTTGAAAGGTTCAAATAATGGAGTCCCTTGAGTCTTGTAAGCTCAATAGGTATCTCTCCGGATAATTCATTATTTGAAAAGTCTATGCTTGTAATAAGACCAAGGTTGGTGCTGTAATCATAAACTCTTCCTTTCAACAATAATGCTTCAACTAACAATTGATCAGCAAAAAGATATTCAAAAGAAATGGATGACTCTAAACTACTATTTATTACCAACATGGCACTTAGATGCTTGACACATGTTGGTATATATCCTGCTAACTCGTTATGTGCAAGGTCCAAGATTTGTAAGGCACTCATGTCACAAATTTGATGAGGAATTGCACCAAGAAATTTGTTTGATCTTAGAACAAGAATCTTTAAGCTTGACAACCTTCTTCCAACCCAAGATGGAACCCTTCCTGAAAATTTATTCTCTCTTAGATCCAAGGAAATCAAGTTTGTTCCATTCCTCAAAAAACTTGGAAAATCTCCAGAAAAATTATTGTTGCGAAGGTTGAACATTTTCAATTGTGACAAGGATGCCATGGATGTGTGGAAGGTCCCAATGAAATGGTTGTTTTCTAAATTCACGGTGACAAGATATGGCCATCTCATCCAGCAATCAGGTATTTTACCTGATAAATTATTTGAAGCCAAATTAAGAAACTCTAATGACTTTATCTCCTCTTGTTGATGACACAAGAAGTGAGCAATTGATCCTGAAAACCTGTTGCTTGAAAGGTCTATGTACTCCACATCTTGTGATACATAAGGTAGTTGACCATAGAACTTATTTGAGCTTAGATCAACAACATTATTAGTAGTAGTGATGTTTACCAGTATATTTGAAAGCTCTCCTTCAATATGGTTGTGGGAAAGATTCAAATAGTGAAGATTGGCAATTGTGCCCCAAAACGAAGTTGGAATCGAATCACAAACCGTGGTGTTGGAGATGTCCAAATACTCAAGATGCTTTAGGGATTGAATCCATGAGGGAAAGTGGGGACTTAAATTCCAAGAAGATAAAATCAACATCCTCAAAAGCTGGAAAGAAGGATTCCAATCAGGGTCCACTTTTAAAATGAGTTGGTTTTTGGGTGCTGAGAATCTTCGCAGTTGGGTAAAATTAACAAGGTGACCTTCTTTGACAATCCCTTGAAAGAGATTATCCCCCAAATAAAGTTCATTCAACTGATAGAGTGATCCTAGGTTTTCAAAAGGATTTCCATCAAGTTGATTTTCAGAGAGATCAAGATCCATCAAAGATGTTAGATTTCCAAATGATATAGGAATTGAACTGTTAATAGTGTTTCTCGCAAGATAAAGATGTTTCAAAGATTTAAGATTTCCTAGCGAGCTAGGAAGTGCACCTTGAATGGAGTTGTTCCAAAGATCAAGTTGAACAAGATTATTGAAAAGTCCAATCTGGTCAGTGAGATGGCCAGACAATTGAGAACCACCCGCATAAAAAATCTCCAATGCTTGGGAAACACATCTTGTTGAAAGGATTTCCAACATTTCAGAAATTCTTTGGTTCCACTTGTTATTTGAAAAATCCAGTTCCTTCAAGTGGCAAAGATCTCCCATAGAAATTGGAATTGGCCCTTCTAAAAGATTCTCATCCAAATTAAGAGTAACAAGAGAAGTCAAGTTTCCAATGTTAGTAGAAACTGTGCCAACCAAGGAGTTACTGTGGAGGATGAGTGACTTTAAATGACCAAAACTGTACATCCAACGAGGGATAGAAGAGTTGAACCCATTTTCAGATAAATCAAGTTGTTGAAGTAGGGTCAAGTTTTGAATGCCATCCGGGATGGAACCATAAAAATCAATGCTACTTAATTGAAGTTGAACCAATTGTTTCAGTTGAAATATCCAATTTGGGATCATTGAATTGGCAAAATTAGAATCGGAAAGATCAAGGACAACTAGAGAAGAGAAGTTTAAGGAGGATGGTTCAAAATAATGGTTAAAATCACATGCTAACAAGTGCAACTCTCTCAAAGAGGGAAGTGAATGTAGAACCTGCAACCAATCAAAGGCATTGGATAGGTTTACATCTATCAGCTCAAGATATTGCAAGGAAGAAAGAGTCGAAACCCACTGAAGACTTTCTATAGAGATACCATTGAGATGAAGATTGATTAGATTCGAGAGGTTTCCAATTTGATGAGGAATGCTTCCATCAAATTCATTATAATTGAGATCAAGATATTGCAAATTGGAAAGCTTTCCAATTTGATGAGGAATGCTTCCATTAAATTCATTATAGCTGAGATCAAGATATTGCAAATCGGAAAGCTTTCCAATTTGACGAGGAATGCTTCCTTCCAAGATATTTCTTCCAAGGTCAAGATAGATAAGATTGGATAGATTCCAAAACTGAATAGGTATGCTTCCACCAAAACGAGCTTGAGATAAGTTAAGATATGTTAAGCTTGTCATTAAGCCAAGAAAAATAGGAATTTTCATACCTCCAAAATCATTAGCACTCAAGTCCAAATAATTTAAATGCTTCAAGTTAAGCAAGGAGGGATGTACCTCACCACCAAACCTTGTTGTCTCATAGAAATCGTCATATTCAAACTCAAAAGCAGGTGGAGATAAGAGGTGAAGCTCAAGAACATGTCCTGTGATGTTATGGCAAACAACTGAATCCCAGTTACAGCAATTTGTATAAGGAGACCAAGAGACAAGCCTGTTTGAAGGATCTGAGAGATGACGTTTCATCTGAAGTAAGGCATTTCGCTCACTTGGAATGCACTGAACCTCACTGAATGCTCTAAAGATGCATAATTGAACATTTGATAAGGTAAGTAATGAAACCAAAACAAACACAACAATATGGGAAGAACTAGCCATGACAACGTTGGACAAAGAAGTTATTGCTAACAAATGTTGTGCTTTGATGGATATATGGATCTTGAAAAGAGAGCAACTAATTTATAATGTCATTCTGTGGCCCTCACTTGACCAAAAGTCATCTCCTTCATCATAAAATTGTGTGTGTGTGTGTGTGTGTATTTGGTTTTTGAACTCAAGAAAACATGTTATAACTTATAAGGATGTAAAAGTTTTTCAAATTAACAATTCATTTACCGTGTTTTTTTGTTGAGTACTACGTTACCTATTACCTATTGAATACAATATGCCTAGTGATCCATTGATCCTCTCTTCATCCTTTTTTTCCGTCTCATTTTCTTCTCATAATCTCATTTATGGTTTTAGGTTAAACATTGTACGGTTAAAATTTAATATATGATGAAATTATATTATAATATTTACTCAAATATAAAACATGTTGAAATTTAATTCGAAAAGTTCACTTCTATAAACTACTTAAAAATAGAAAAAATATTGATGTTACAAAATACTGAATCTGAGCCGTTGATTTTTAAATTAAATTTGAGGATGAGATTAAGAGAAGAAAATGAGGAAAACAAAATAAGGAAAGGATCCAAATCCGTGTTACACTATTGAATAAGAGCAATGCAGATAAATATAAAAGAAATTGAAAAATTTACCATCAGGTCCCAAATAGAGCAATTAATAAACAAAAGGTTACAAAGATTGGTAAAATTACCATCAGGTCCAAGCAGTAGTTGGTCCGGTTGTCATTAACAATCTCACCAGTCGTCAATAGCAACCAGACCAGCTACTGTTGGGACTTGATGGTAATTTTGTCAATCTTTAAGACCTTTTGTTCATTAATTGGGTTACTTGGGGCTTGATGGTAAATTTACCAAAGAAATTTTATTTATATAATCTTTTATTGTTGGAAAGGAAATTTATTTTCATCTGCACTATTCACAAACTTGAATAGGGTGATTCATCTGTTAGTCTCTTTGTAACGCACACTAGAAAATTTTTTTTAACGCACTTATTTGAAAAAACGTTATGGCCATTGATTAAAGATTAATAACCACTTAGATATTGTGCATGTTTAGGAAACCCACGAACTAAAGTCTTAGAAGCAATTTCTCACCAGTTAAAGTTAAACTCCTCTCATATACTTATCCCGACGTAAAAAAAATCATTTTTAAAAAGTTAATCCAAATACTTACATAAACTCACAATTAACATGTGGAATTAATGGAATTTCCGAGCAGAAACCTCTTAATATTTTTTTTTATTGACATTTCTTCTCACAATCCATTGTTAGTATTTTTTTTCTTCTTCAAACCATCACCCATCTTTTTTGTCTACTATTCGTATGTGGCAAGTTTTGATGAACAGTTTGAATGTCATATCGATTTTAAGGAAGAGGGAGGGCACTTTCACATGTCATAGTTCGAATCCGACATTGAGGGACAAATATATTGCTTACCACCACGATTGATCCCATGATCTGTGCTACAGAGAGTTGGTAATCAATAATTCAGTAAAAGTAGCAGTGCTCAAACTAATTAAGAGCCACACATTTAGTCATAACATGTGGAGTTGGTAATCAATAATTCATTACTTGTGGTTAGAATAATGGCCCGTCGTCCATTTAATTGATGACGTTGGTCCTGTTATTTTCTAACTTTTCTTGTTGTTTAAGTTGTGTATTAACTATTCAAGATAAAAAAGAAAATGAATGAGATCATTCTATATACACGTTTTTGTTTGTCAGTTTGTATTCAAATTGACTAAAGACTAAAAAGAAAATACGTGATTAGTCTCAACGTGTGGAATATGATTCTAACCACTTTACTTTTATTTTTATCCCAACTTTTAAATCTTCCATACAATAATAATACTTTCATGAAAGAGACTATTTATTATTTTGGAGAAAATGAACCGTTGATGTATGTGTTGTCAAATACTGTTATAGAAAAATTCCATTCAAGTCTTAAATAAAAGAAATTATTATTATTATTGAAGAGAAGTGATAAGATTAATCATGAGAAAATAATAAGGATGCTAAGATGGATGTTTGAGAATTTTATTTTTTCAGTATTCTCTCGTTCATAACTTTCTCTCCATTCAAACATGTAGGATTCATATTCAATTGTACATCAATCATGATTACAGGATATTTATGGGCAAGAAACAAGAGCCTTTCATAAGAAGTTTACATCCCATCCCAAAGTTTTTTGAATTGTACAATAAAAAAACTATAAAAGTTCAAATTCCTCTAAAGGCACAAAAACTATAATGTATGCTCCCCACTATTTTCTTCTTCAAAGTTGTCGCATAGATTGTGGATTACAGTTATCATCTTAACTCGCAAGACTTTATTTTACTAGAGACTCTGAAGTGTATGATGCAAGAATCACAACTATATGTATGTATGCATAAAATCTTGCAATTCCATGGATGTACTTTAATATTATTAGATAGAATACAATAAAACATACCAAAACGAAAGAAATTTGATTAGCCAAGAGCCTATGCTATATTAAATCAGCGAACGATAGTCCCTTGGCCAGTCGGATCAAAAGATTTAGTTTCTTGTCATTTATATACTCCCATAACTATTTTCTTGCATGAATTTTTTTCTTATTTGAAAAATTAGAACGTATAAATTATAAAATATCAAAAATATATAATTAAGTCCTTTTGAAGGCACATGATATATCATTATTAGTATCAATGGTCAGAATAATGACCCAACATCTCTAATACCGTGTTTTTGGGTTTGAGTGTGCGAAGCTTTTGATAATTTTGAACTATAATAAAAGAGAGACTGGAATGTATGCAAAAATGGATTATGCTCTTTATTGGCAATTGCATGAAAAATAAATAAAACCTGTTACGAAATGAAGCTAATTTTGTTCACGGTTCAAAATGATCAATGTGATACATGACAAAAAACTTGGTGATGCTCAAAAACAGTGTAAAGTCCACAACCCAAATTGCCAAACTCTACATATCAGAGTCATGCAACAAACCATCCTTAATTTTTTCCCTCCTTAATTTTTTCCTCATTCAAAGACTTGTCAAGGTAAACAAACAGATCTTCCAAGTCTACGACTGCTTTGAAGGGGAGAAAAGGAGGGAAGAAGAAGGCGATGAGTGAAGAATGTGAATGACAAGTTGGAAAGAAACGCTCTACAAAATTGACTGCAAGTCCACGGCAATGCACATGTTTGTTTACTAGTTATCCATATCATCCTCTCTTCAGATTTCCCCCTTTTCACCTCATCAAATTTTTTATATTTAAGTTAAAAATTGAATGCTTCAATGTAATATCTTATAAAATTATATTATAATATCACTTGAAAATAAAAAAAAGTTAAAATTTTGATACGAAAAGTTCACAACTGGGAACTATTTAAAATAATGATGTTATTAGACCCGACCCATTGATAGTTCATCGATTCCTCTTGAAGCCACATGATCGTCATTACTCTAAGGTCTAAATAACATGAATTTTATTGCAGAAAGTTGCACTATTTATATCCTCCCATAACAATATTCTTATAGAAAACTTTTGTTTATTTAAAAAATTATAATGCATAAATTAAGAAAATATAAACAAACTTTGATTGATTTTCTCCTAAGTACATGTATTCTCCTATTATATTGGAAACATTTATATTCGAAACACTATAAAACACTAAATATTCGAAGCATTGTCACATTCTCGAGAACTAGCCCCTTATATTAGAGTCAACCTATTGATAGTTAATTAATTCATTTTGAAGGTACATGATCGTTAATTATTTATATTAGTGGTTATAATAATGGCCCATCATCTAATTAATTGATGCAATTGGGTTCTGTTATTTTCTAACTTGTTGTATTGTTTAGGTTGTGTATTGTATATTCAACAAGTTAATATGAAAATAAAGAAAAAGATAATGAATGGGGTCATTCTATACATGCTTGTTTGTATACAAGTTGATTATAGACAAATAAGCAAATCCATGATTAGTCTCAACGTGTGGACTGTGATTCTAACTTCTTGGCTTTTATTTTTGTCCCAACTTTCAACATATTTGCCATAGCATTACAAAATCGTGTTCATGAAAATTGAGATAAAAATCCTCCCATATACTTACCTTGTAAACCATAAATCACATTTGAAAAGTAGCTTTCACTGCTAATCTAAACATGCCTAAATCTTCCGCACAATAATAACACTTTCATGATAGAGACTATTTATTGTTTTGGAGAAAATAAACTCTTAATGTATGTGCTTTGGAATACAATTATAGAAAAATTACATTCAAGTACCAAATAAAAGAAAATATTATTATTGAAGAGAAGTAATAAGATTCATAATGGGAGAAATAATAATAAAGCTAAAGTGGCTATGTGATCATATACAAAAATATAAGATATAATAAATATGTTCGTATAAGAAATGGATTGACATATATTAAGAAAAAATAATAGAAAAATGTTTTAAGGTGGTTTGGAGACATTCAAATATGGTCATTTGATGTACTGGTGAAGTAAGTTGATCAAACAGTATAGAATCCTTCAAAAAAGATAGATTAAGTTCAAAGAGAACATTCAATAAACTTATTAAATAAAATCTTTTAATCAATAACATATGCAAAGATTTTGTTGTTAACAAAGCACAAGGAAAAAGAAAATGAATGGGATCATTCTATACGTGTTTGTATGTATGTAAGTTGATTATAGGCTAATAAACAACCAAATGATTAATTTCAACGTACGTATGGAATAGGATTCCAACTTCTTTACTATTATTTCTGTACCTACTTTCAATCTTCCACACGAGAACAGTTCATGGAAGAGACTATTCATGGTAAATTGTAAATGTATGTGCTGTGGAAAGTCATTTTTGTAATAATCATTTTAACTTTAGCCTTGCAAAGTCTTTAATTTCATCATTGAGTACTCATTGGGATTCCAACTTCTTTAATCTGCTATTATTCCTATCTCTACTTTCAAATCTTCCACGCAGGAACAGTTCATGAAAGAGATAATTCATTGTAAATTGTTAATGTATGTGCTGTGAAAAATCATGTTTTGTAATAATCATCTTAACTTTAGCCTTGCAAAGTCTTTAATTTCAACAATGAGTACTCATTGGGATTCCAACTTCTTTAATCTGCTATTATTCCTATCTCTACTTTCAAATCTTCCACGCAAGAACCGTTCATGAAAAAGATGATTCATTGTAAATTGTTAATGTATGTGCTGTGGAAAATCATGTTTTGTAATAATCATATTAACTTTAGCCTTGCAAAGTCTTTAATTTCATCATTGAGTACTCATTGGGATTCCAACTTCTTTGCTATCATTCCTATCTCTACTTTCAAATCTTCCACGCAAGAACAGTTCATGAAAAAGACGATTCATTGTAAATTGTTAATGTATGTGCTGTGGAAAATCATGTTTTGTGATAATCATCTTAACTTTAGCCTTGCAAAGTCTTTGATTTCATCATTGAGTACTCATTGGGAGGTATTCTTATTACATTTACCCTATATTTAAGTG
>JANTPZ010094105.1:0-13103 GCA_025593235.1 Vachellia pachyceras
TTGTTTGGTGTTGTTACTTATACGTGGGCGAGAGAGAGAGAGAGAGAGAGATTAACGGTGGTTTAATTTGTTGTTTTTATTTAGCAGGTTATGGAGAGATGCTCAAGAAGAAGACACTGTGGAGAAGGGCTGTTCTGCAATTCTTGCCCAGCCATATTTCCGGGAACAAGATGTGTCAGATCAACTACTTCAAACCCTTTCAAGCTTCTGGTACATATGTCTCCCTCCCTCCCTGTCTATCTATATATATATATATATATCCATACACACACGCCCCGACTTCTCCATATATATCTCCCCACACACACACGCTGTGACTTCCTAGATACTACCTGATCCAGAATTATATATATATATATATAATCTAATAATCACTACCAGGAAAATGTCATTCAATGACAGAAAATCCATCGTTAAATGGCTATTTACGAGGTCGCTAATATTTTCCGTTGCTAAATGAAAATTTTCTGATAGAAAATAGTCATTTAGCAATGAAATTTTCTGTCGCTAAATGACATTGGGTAGTGAATTTATATACATGTAAATACTTTTAAACAATATACTAACTCTATCAATTTTTCTAATAAAAACTAACAGTAGTCTCTTACATCAAAGATTGGAACTAGCATGCATATATATATGTATATATATTATATCAAATTGTTAGAGTTCTCTGATGGGGAAAAATGTTGTGTGCAAATATTTGGATGTTAGAAAATCAGTTGATGGGACTCGAGAAAACAAAGTAGAAAGGTCACTTTGCACGAAAAAATGTATGTTTATTTATTCACTAAAAAAATGAATGTTTGAGAATTCATTTGAGAAGTGAGATTTTTTGAGTTAAAAAGTAGATTCAGATCCTAAGTGTTTTTTGTTGACTTTATGATTTACCTAAATCCTTATGGAACTAAATTTTTAATATATTATATAAAAATAATATTATGTTTAATTCAATTTTGCAAAATTCATGACGATTTTTTTTTGGTTGAGGCATATTGTAATTAACTGGCACTAATAACATATTAAAATTTGGATTGAACAGAATGATTCATTGCCGTTCAACAAATACGCATATTTGACAACACACAACTCATTTGCAATTACAAGAGAAGTGCCAAAGTCATCAAACCAAACCCTACTCATGAATCCTGAAGGGCTTTTCCCCAGAATTACTTTCTCCAATCAAGAAGACAGCATCACGCAGCAGCTACATGTAAGATAACGATGAACAAGATAATTAACTATATTAACCCAATTATAATATATATATATATATATATTGCTTTGTTTCATGATGAAAGTAATTATATTGCAGAATGGAGTTCGAGCTCTTATGTTGGACACTTATGACTACAAAGGAGACGTTTGGTTGTGCCATTCCTTCAAGGGAAAATGTTATCCCACCACTGCATTTGTAAGTATCTGCCATTTTATCTGCTGCACGCATACTTTTATATACATATTTATATTTATATATATTATACTCTCAATGTAAAAGACTGTTTTTAGATAATTAATTCACTGAGATTAAATAATTAGTTATTGATAATTATATATATATCATTTTCCCTGAGATATTTCTTTTAATTATTTGTAATGAAAGTTACTTCCATATGGAAACCCTTCTTTAATATTTAGGGATATATACTTAATAAATTTGATAAATAAATTAAATTCAGTTGAGTCAAAGTATTATATCATATTCCTTTAGTACCTAAATATAAGAGTTATTAAAGGAGTTTATTATAGTTTTAAATGCAAGATGCTGATACATTTTATATTCCAAATTATAATTTGTTATAACTAAGTTTCTTAATTTTTGCACATTTATTATATAGTTCCCTCATTTAATTAGGAACTGGGGAATATGTTATATTTCTCTTTTAAAAGAAATAAGGTGGACCAATGGCCTTATAATCTAGTGATATAAAAAAGCTTCTATTGAGTGTTTAGAATAACTTATTTTAAATAATTTTACAAAGTTACATATAAACTTATAAGAAGAGTTTTATCTCGACTTGTTTAAAATTATTTTTTAAGTGCTTTTAGGGTTTTCCCAAACAAATGGGAAATTATTTTCAGAAACGTCAAAAATTGTATGGTTTTATTTCGACTTGTAACTTCAAAACATTAATGCATACCTCTCTAATTATAAAAATTAAAAGAAATTGGGTGGGTTGTCATGGGTTAACAGGAAGAGACAACCAACCTAATCATTGAGAATATTTGTTTTTTTTAAATTTTTCTATAGAAATATATAAAAAATAATTTTATTTTTTTGGGTATGATTTTGACATAGGAACCTGCAATAAAAGTATTGAAGGAAGTAGAGGAATTTCTGGCAAATAATCCAAGGGAGATAGTGACACTGATATTGGAAGATTATGTGGAGTCACCAAATGGATTGAACAAAGTGTTGAATGCTTCAGGGTTGATGAAGTATTGGTTTCCCCTCTCAAGTATGCCTCAAGATGGCCAAGACTGGCCTTTGGTCAAAGACATGCTTGCCAAAAACCACAGGCTCATTGTCTTCACTTCTCAAAGACATAAGCAAGAAAGTGAAGCCATTGCTTATCAGTGGAACTTCATGGTTGAAAATCAATGTGAGTTGCATAAAATAAACCCATTTCAATCTTTTTCCCCCTTTCTGAATACATGGAGTCTTACTTTTGCACATGTGAGTCCTAGGATTGATAATGCGGGTTGGATCCGTAAGCCCAACCCACCAGCCTACCATTTCTTGCCCGCCTTTTCTTGGTGGGAGTCAGCCTACAAACCCATTTTTTCTTTTTTTCTTTTTAAAAATATATTATACTTTTTTTTACCTTTTTTTCATCCAAATATAATATAATAGAGTCTTACTTTTGCACATGTGTGAGTTTTAAAGATGTTTGTCTGGATCTAAAAATACTTTAATTTAGAGACATCACGCTTGTTTAACATGCCATTTGCAAAAGTCAAAAACCAGTTCAACAGTATTTTTTCGTAAAATGAGATAACATCATCCACATATTTACCTTGACTTACGTAAAATCGCTTATCACACTCGCTGCGAAACGGGCCCATTTTAAGCAAATGACATGATGAGTTTGGTGATGAATTTGAGTTCTCTATCTACCAATACACACAAAAGATGCTTTTGTTATATGAGATTGATGTGATTGTAATAAAATATAAAATACATACATATGTATATATATATGTGTGTGTGTGTGTGCAGATGGGAGGGGAGGGATGGAGAAAGGAAGATGCCCAAAACGTGAGGAGTCATCAGCTATGGATGATAAAACCAAATCACTGGTTTTGGTGAATCACTTCAGAACCATCCCAAACAAACGAGTCGCTTGCACAGACAATTCACAAAGCCTCCTCAACATGCTCTCCACTTGTTACTTGGAATCCGGTCAACGCTGGCCCAATTTCGTTGCCGTTGACTTTTATAAGGTAATTGACCACCACCTTTGACCACTAGACATATATGGTTTTATGGATTATGAACAGTCTGCCTTTTGTTTTGTTAATAAATTTCATAAGGCTAAAGAAAACGCTTTGATACTCTAAATTTACATTAAGTTTCAGTTTAATCATTTGATAAATTAAAAAAATGCACATTTTTAGTTTAGTCCTTTGCTAAGTTAAAAAATGCACATTTTTAATTATTTGATCTTAATACTGTTGGCTTCATTCAATGGAAAAATGCTAAGTTAATGAATTTAGGGAGTGGTTATGCAATTGCATCATGATGAAATATGGTTAAATTTTAAAATTAAAAATAATTATATGATATGAAAGATATTTATAAGGTAAACCACTTTTGAGTTTTGGCAACCACATATGGTTTATGAATTATGAATAGTGACTTTTCTTTTAATAAAATTTTATAATGTTAAAGTATATATTTGATCATATAAATTTACATTAAATTTCAATTTAATCATTTAATAAATTTTAAAACGTATATTTTTAGTTATTTAATGTTAACATTGTTAGTTTCATTTGACACAAAATACCGACTCAACAAATTTAAACAATGACTCTTTAATAAAATACTGATAAACATTCTTAAATTTTAAAGTATAAAAATGATTATGTTAAAAGATTAATGTTTACGCCTATTTTGGCGAATCAACATTTAAATTTGTTAAGGTATCATTTTTTGTTAAATAAAATTAATGACATTAGAATAAATGATTAAAAATATAATTTTTAAACTTAAAAGGGAATTTATACTTTAACTATTTCATAATACACACACTCCATCTAGCCTTGGACATCGGAGTCAATCATTTAATGTGGTTAAATTTCATTCTAAATATAAGATCTTAATTCATTTTACCTCTCATACTTATACTTTCTTTTTAAATGAATTTACTTAACTTACAAATTGATACACATAATCTAACATAACGCATGAGTATATATTTTATGGAGATTATTATTTCGCACTTATCATAATTAATTTAATTACTTGACATTTTAAAAAGTTGGTTGACATGCATGAGGGAGTATTAATTAATATATAAATACTAAAATATTGATATAGAGAAGTGATGGAGGAGGATCGTTTCAAGCTGTGGATATGCTGAATGGGAAGCTCCTGTGTGGACGTGATGATCTACATGCTTGTTTGGTAAGGATTTTACATCATATACTATTAATTAATTACATAATTTTTTTAAAAAAATTGAGTATAAATATATATATATATCTTATACCATATATCTAATTAATTATCCTAAATATTTATATATTTTCTAATTATTATGTATCCATGTTATGTGCAGCAAGGATAATCATGCAGGCCTAGCTAATAAAAGAGGCGACTGTGACTCTGTCTGTGGATTGCTACCAGTTTAAAACTCTGTTAAGGGATGAAGTTTGTGTGTGTTTAAACCTAAAGGCATGCAAGTTTTATCCATAAGTGAGAAATTACGGGTTTAATCTTACTTTTAACCTCTTAGTATTAATGGACGTCCTTTAAATTTTTTTTTTAAAAAATCGTTTTGCAGGGCTCATACATTTTCTCGATTTTTAATTCCTTACTTATAAAATAAATAAGTATTTTCTCGATTTTTAAAAATACTGTTAACTCCTATCGCTGGAATTAGAACAGAGTTATATGGGATAATTAACGGTGTTAATATAACAAATGTAATGGATTTAATAAAGAGAGAAAAAATATATGGGTATTAAATTAAAAATTGAGAAAAATTGCCAATACACACAAAATGATTTCTTGAATTTTTTTAAGAAAGTGAGATGGTTTTAAATAATTATTTTTCTTCGAAGCACATATATCGTGCTGTCGAAAACAATTATATTTGAGACACTGTTAGCAATTAAACTATTTCTCATAGAAGAATTCAATCGGCACGTAGTAATCAGGGACTAGATCCTTCTATTAAAACTAATCCCCTTGGTTTAAAAAATTATTTTCACTTTTAGATAAAATTCAAAGCAAGTATATTTTTTATAAAATTTTTTTCTGACATTTATTATAGTTTTTTATCTACTAAAAGAAATTGCTGGTTTCCATGACCGATCCAATATATTTTCAGTGAAGCCCATTTCCAATGCTCCTCTGTGATGGCCCAATGCACCAACCCAACAAACTTATAGGGTACCAAAATATAAAAATTTCAAAGACAACACGAATAAAAAAAGAGGGAAAATTACCTAGAGGTCCTAAGTAACAGAATTAACTACAAAATAGTTTTAAATATTCACAAAATTACCATAAAGTTCCAGGAGTAACTGTTGAGGTTATTAATGAATGCTAATAGGGTTGTTAATGACAACCTTATCAGTTACTCCTGGGACCTTAAGGTAATTTTGTGAATCTTTGGGACCATTTTGTGGTTAATTCTGTTGCTTAGAACTCTGGGTAATTTTCTTAAAAATATATTAGTAACATATAATTAAGTTCAACAGAAGTGATTAATTCCTCACCTGATAAATCAAGTTTGAATTCTTAATGGAAGGAGTATTCATGTTCAATATTCGACCAAAGAAATGTTTCAAGTAGAAGAACACTTATTTAAAAAAATAATTTTATTCATATGAAATAAAAAGTCCAGACGGAAATAGTGAGGTCAATTTATTAATTAATTAAAATAAATTAGTAGTTTTAAAAAATAATATATATATATATATATATGTCAAGTTGGTATACACTGAATGATGTATGTGGGCTTGATTAATTTAGTTACTGAATAACCAACATGTGTTTATTTTTTGTGGATGTAACGTGTGGTTATGTTATTATGAGATTAATTAACAATTTATTCAAACAAATATTTATTATATTATTATTTAATCAATTATGGCAAGTAGGGGCATAATGGGGCCTAGTGCTTGTGAGTTGTCAACGTGAAATCCACGATTTGTTTTTTTTTTAAATATGCAAATTGGGATTGCGCGCGAATATAATAATATGTTAATAATAATTAAGTATTCTGTACACATGTGAACCAATGAATGTGGTGGAGGGGACACTAAGGGCCTACTATTTTCAAAATTTCAAATGTCAAACTTTGTGTGTTTATTCACAAAATTAATAAAGTTATGCCCATTTTTATCTGTACATTATAAAAATGAGATTTTAGACCTAAACAAAAATATTTCGGGATCAAGTCAGAGTCAGACAAATTAGATTAAAATAATAGAATTTAATACATCATATTTTATTTTATAAAAATTAATAGATGAGATTTATAATATTATTTTATTTTACCCATATTTAAAATTTTTAGAATTCAATTCAATAAGAGTGATAAGAAATATTTAGCTGAAATGACTTAATTTTGTCTTATTTCCTCATGAATAAATTTATTTAAATAAAAAATAGATAATTAAATGAAAGTTTTGTTTTTGTATTCCTTTTCAAAATCAATTAACCACATTTTCTCACTCTAATTCCATTTTTAGCATCTTTTAGCATTTTAAGGGTTTTTGTTATAAACAAACTTGTTCAACCGGTTTAACCATCAGGTTGATCAGTTCAACACCGATTCGAACCTATCTCAAACCTACGATCAGTTCATCGATTCGAACCGATCGATTCTGTCCAACTTTTTTTTTTACGTTGATTTTGAGTGATAAATTTGAGATGGGTGACAGCCAAAGCATAATGTTTGTTAGTTGATCTTTATTCTCCAAATATCCAACCCTATTTCTTTATTCTCTATTCTCTTCATCCACACATTACTTTGGCATATTTTAATTTGGCTGCTTCCCTACTTTCATATTCTTGGCAACATTCCTCTTATGTGAACGTGACCATTTCCACTTTCTCACTTGCACGAATTGAATGCAAAAAAAAAAAAACTTATTTTCAAATTTCAATAATTTTAATAAATTATCATCTATCAATCTATTTCATTGGATTTACAAGTCATAACTAATACTGCCCCATCTTTAATGTTTTTTTATTGCTCCATCCTCTTAAATCTTGTTTGTTCGAAATGTGTGTCATTTTGATATTTTATTATAATAAAATAATACAATTTTAATTGCTTTATTATTTTCTTTAAGAAAATACCTTAGACTCGTGTAGTTTGATTTACTTCCTGGGATTGTAAATATAGGATCACATTTGCCCTCAAAAGTGATAAATTTGAAATTAATTTATTTTGGTTAGTTAATACTACTATAGTTTTTTTATATAAGAGTCAGTTAATTTTTTAGGTGATTCAAAAAGTCAAATAACTTACTTAATTGTGATATATATTTTGAAAAATTTGTATGTATCATTATATTATATATCTTTCTATAAGTTACGAAAATTAGATTGGAGAACAAGAATGAATGTATCTATTAATTAGCTTTTTTAATTTCTAAAAAAATTAGCAGACTCCTATATTAAGAATATATGGCAATAATATTTTTGCAAAATAATCATATACCACATCCGATCCTTAATATAAGAATTGGTTGACTTTTATTGAAAAAATTAAATAAACTAAATACTATTATTTAAATATATTTATATTTATTATTTTTATCCAAACTAATTTATTTAATTCATAAATTTTAAGTATAAATTAATTATATATATAAATATTTTTAAATAATATATTTATTTTTGTTGATATTTTCCCTCTTATTAATACACAAGGAAACTCGGTCTACCTCCCACGTTTTGCCGCGTTGAATCTCACACCCTCCCATCGTTTCAAGCTCACCGTCTTCTTTCCTCTTCTGCTCTCTCTCTCTCTCTCTCTAATGGCGGCATCTTCAGCCAAACCTGTGCCTGTTCTCAAGGATGAGCTCGACATCGTCATCCCGACGATCCGAAACCTCGATTTCTTGGAGATGTGGAGGCCCTTCTTCCAACCTTACCACTTGATCATAGTCCAAGATGGCGACCCTTCCAAGACTATCAAAGTCCCTGAGGGATTCGATTACGAGCTCTACAATCGCAATGACATCAACCAGATCTTAGGTCCTAAGGCCTCTTGCATTTCCTTCAAGGACTCTGCTTGTCGCTGCTTCGGCTACATGGTCTCCAAGAAGAAGTACATCTACACCATTGATGACGATTGCTTCGTAAGCTCTCCATTTCTGGCCTTTTGTTTTTTTCTGTTTTGCTTCTGATTCGTGGCTGAGAAACTGGAATTGAGCTCATTTCTATTATTCTCTTCGTATTCATGTTATTATTTTGTTCTTTGTTTTCACTTGAATTTTAAGTGTTGATGTTTGGTAAATTGTGAGACTCCGTGCTTCGTTGAGCTTGTTTCCTGGCATAGTGTCTAGATTTGATCTGTTTGAGCTCGTGCGCTAACTATAATGGCGTGATTTGACTGAGACTTTGCTTTTAGGCGATACTGCATGTTCAGTGTGTTAGCCTCACAGAAGTGATGCCATTATGAGTTTTATTGCGATGCCTTCTTTTGTTCTTGAAAGTTCTACTATGTGCTTCTTTTTAGCGCTGCGTGAAGTTGAAATGCTCTGTATCCAGCTGCCTATGAAGTTGGTGCTGGTTGACACAATAGTTTCCCCCTATGCAATTGGTTTGGTGGGTTAATTTTTGTTTTAGCTCATTTGTTTAGCCTCATGCACTGGCTAGTAAGGATCTTGAGTAGATTGTTTACTATCATTATGGGGTATTTTCAGTTCTTCCTTCTTCTGAAATTCCCAGATCTCCATCCCTTTTCATCTTTATTTCTTTTTTTGTTTGCTATTATGGATTGAGGCTAGACTGGCTAGTGATTTGAAAGGTTTCGTTGTGCACTTCCGTGTCCTCTTGTCTCTGTTTCTTTGTGACTTGAGTTTGAATATTCATTTAAGCTAAGATTAGCATCTATTATAACTTCAAAAGCAAACTATTGTCTATGAGGGTAACCATTACTTTTTGCGAAGAATATTGTAAAAGAAGGTGCTATGGTTTTTATGAAATACATACATGATTCGCTTAATAAGCTCTATGTTCATGAGCAGGTTGCTAAAGATCCGTCTGGCAAGGATATCAATGCACTTGAGCAGCACATCAAGAATCTCCTCTCACCTTCTACTCCATTGTTCTTCAATACTCTTTATGATCCTTATAGAGACGGCGCTGATTTTGTCCGTGGATACCCTTTTAGTCTACGTGAGGGCACCCCCACTGCTGTTTCTCATGGTCTCTGGCTCAACATTCCTGATTATGATGCTCCAACACAGCTTGTCAAGCCCTGTGAGAGGAACACCAGGTTTGTAGGTTCTCCATTGAAGCAGTGAGGCGATACTCGCTCTTCTTATGGATGTTATTGATATTTACCATCCATTTTAGTTTACTATTTATATTTTTTCAGGTATGTTGATGCTGTTATGACTGTGCCAAAAGGAACACTGTTCCCCATGTGTGGTATGAATCTGGCATTCGACCGTGAGCTTATTGGACCTGCCATGTACTTTGGACTCATGGGTGATGGTCAACCTATTGGACGATATGATGATATGTGGGCCGGATGGTGCATGAAGGTATAAGCATTAATCATTTGTCCCTTTTTGTGGCAACTTCTAAAATTAAGCCTTTTTACAATATCTTTATGAATTAGTGACGATAATGCAACCATGATATTTTCTTCACGTGTTTTGATTCATTAACTTAAATTCTTTACAAGTTATTTCAATTCACTTCCTTGTGAGTTTCAGTCATCACTGCGATTATTGTGAGAAGATTACTCGGAGATCTTGTTATCAACAAGTTTTTTTCATAACTAAACTTATGAGTTCTTCATGGTACAAAAATAACACTTATGACGAACCTTTTTGAAATATCCAATCAAGTGAAAAGGCATAATAAATCTTCATTTTGCCTTCGAATTCATTAGAGAACTCGTTAACAAGCACCTGAAAATGGCATTTGACTAGTAAATAGTAACAGTCTCCATGGTTTCTTAAATATAGTCTTCCATGACAAGATGAAGAGATGATGCATGAACTTGCAGGTTATCTGTGACCATTTGGGGCTGGGAGTCAAAACTGGCCTGCCCTACATATGGCACAGCAAAGCAAGCAACCCATTCGTGAATCTGAAGAAGGAATACAAAGGTATCTTCTGGCAAGAAGAGATCATTCCATTCTTCCAAGCTGTCACCCTACCGAAAGAATGCACCTCTGTTCAAAAATGCTTCATTGAAATCTCCAAACAGGTCAAAGAAAAACTCGGAAAAGTTGATGATTATTTTGTCAAACTAGCTGACGCTATGGTCACTTGGATTGAAGCTTGGGACGAGCTGAACGATGGAGCAAATTCTTCAAAGCAAGCTAATGGCCCTGCCAAGTGAACTTTTACAAGTTTTTAATTTCTTGTGATCTAGATTTTTTATCGTGGTTATCATATCTATTGTTGTTATTTTTTGTTTAAGCATTGTATTTGTTATTGTTTACCGCTTAATTCAGTTGAAATCATGATTTTGGATGAGCATCTTTTTCTTTTCTTTTCATATTGAAATTACAGATTTTCATTTTGCTCAAGGATTTTTTTTGGGGATTTCCAAATTCAAAATGTATTTTTTGAGGATTTCCCCTAATTTTTATGATCAAATTCGACACTGGTGTAATCAAATCATACAAAGGTTAAAATGCACGTTTTGCATAAATATCAATATTTATGCATGTGTGACTACATTAATGCTTGAATTATAAAAATATTTTTGCACCTTGATATACCATTAAAAGAAAACGAGTCACTAATCTGTTACCATGTAGAAAATAGAAAAATTTTAAAACTCGGAAGAAAACATTTATATTCATTTAGTTTTTTTAATGACATTTTATTTTGTTATTTTTAATTGTTAATGATTATATACACTTGTAAATTCATATATGTACATCTGTAAATTTTTACATCAACTCTTATAATGTAATTAACATTTGTAAATTTTCATATAAACATTTTTTTATTTTAGTATTGTTAATTATTAAAATGTTCATATGTATATTTATAAATTCACTTGTAAAGTTAACGAATATAAACAACTAAGCTTAAATTTTGTTCCCAAAGAAACCAATGCCGAACAACCACATGACTGGTGAAAAAAATCTACCCTTTCTTCGGCAATGATTAATTAAAGACCACTTTAAAAAGATTTGTTCTCTTGGAATATAACACTATTATTTTTCTATAAAGTAAAATAACATGCATGCCTTCCAACTTTCTGGGTATTGTCACTGTTTCTTCTAGACACTGCACACCTCCGCTTCCAAAAACTAAGAACTAGAAGCATCAACTACACAGTAAACATAAACACATAGATCCAGTTTAAACTTGTACAATTGAAATTGAAAAGTAACTATTCAAGACTGAAAATGATAAAACTGACAGAATTTTGTAGCAACTAAAGATATGAACATTGTCAGCAGAAGCAACTTCTGTGCAGAAGTCACTTAAAGCCAGCGGACTTACCAAACAGGCCAGGAAAATGAACAGTAGATCACTTGGGCTTATTGCCACTGTGCAACGGACTTATAGCCTCCTTAAATTGTTGCCAAACAGACCCATAAACATTATGTACAGTTCAGAAAGGTATTCTTAATAGCTAGAAATGAGGTGATCATGAGGGTAGATGCTACAAATTTTACAAGAGAATTTGTAGGCCAGGCAAAATGAGGATAGGTAGCGTTTTCGTTGTCCACTTGCTATTCTGAATCAAGTTCATTATGAGGCACATAAACCAATAACTGACCTTCACCACCAGCCACCCCCAATGCACCTCCCCTCAATTCATCTGTAGCAATACAGTTGGCAGTGCCATCTAATAACCACAGAAATTTATTTTGCATAAGTACTTGAGAGTTGAGACATAAAATCAGGGAACAGGTTTGGGCAAAAAAAATAAGTTAATGAAATCAGGAAACAGGTTTGGGCAAAAAAAATAAATGAATGAAATCAGGGAACAGGTAAAAAATCCTTTTGCTCATAGCACAAATGGAAATTACATGATATATTCAACTATATTACCAAGGTTTGGACAAACTTGCCGGTTGAAAATGCACTGCATAGCCAGTACAAAGCGTTGGTTTTGTAGGGTACATTGTGCAAAAATTTTGTTTTGCAATTGTAGATATTAGATATTAATTGACTGATTTTGAAATTTCATTTTGATTTATAGTAGTACTCAAGTTGACGCGTTTATAGTTTCCATCCATAATGTCCATCTGAATAAAAAAGAAAAAAGGGAATTCCTATTCTAACCCGCATATTGACTATGGATCTTAGTCTTCCGTTGGGGCCTAAGATGATAATTTAGTTCCCCCCAAATGCATAGGAAATGATAAGATTGTAGCTGTATGGCTAGGTGTGGATTGATTCTAGCACGTTAGACTAACCATCTCAGTAAGTGGCAGTAAGAAATAGGCAAATAGTCCACTCCAACAGCACAAAATATCAAAGATCATATCCTCAAGGCTACTTATGAGCGCTGAAGTGAACCTAGATTTTTAAGTTCTGATATGGATATACGGACTTTTTCATCTGGCAGCTGTTACTAGCAGTCATACCTAAAACGTGGCCATGATTCAGGGAAGCAGATTAGGAAACATGAGTTCTACCATTCAATTTAAGGATGCATTTGAACCACGGGTGCAATGGAAAGCCCTTTTCAGTCAAAGAGATAACA